>UCOM01002608.1:0-24518 GCA_900474385.1 Ormyrus pomaceus | reverse complement strand
CGGCGGAGTGGGGGACGCCGCGCTCGGCCGCTCTGAAGCCTAATTTCGAGCATCAGAAATCGCACGCGCTTAAAAAAATCTTCAATATCTCCACTTCCAGATGACGTACAAAAATCCTTTTGTACTTATTCTGGGGTAGCTCGACGAGAGAAAAACGAATATCATGTTTATATTCGCATTAAATCAAAATTAATATCGGAAATTTTTAATTTTTTCTTATTTCAATTTTTCAAACATTTTTCATGATTATTTAGTATTAAAAATAATCATTATTGGTATTAAAATGCATGTTGCAATTTTGCTTCTTGAAAAATAATTTCTAACGCGTAGACAGAACAATGACGCACTGGCTTCACTGAAGTGTCCGGCAGGGGGAGTCTGACCGTTACAATACATGCAGAATAGAGGAATTGTAAAAAAATTTGCATTTTAGAAAGTTTAAGAAAATGAATTTTGACCAAGAATTTGGACCACTTTGCACCGGTTTCAAGCCCTGGGCCCTACTGCGCAGGAGGCAGGGAAGGGGGAGGGGGAGGAGGAGTAACAACCTCGCGTAAAATAATAAAGGTACATCTGGCTCGGACGTTAGCACCTTGTCAAAGGGCTTCTTTCTAGAATAATGACAGAAAGAAAACGTACCCCAAGCGGATATGTTTTCACAGCCTAATCCCGAAGTCAGCTCCGATCGAGTTAAAGTTAGAGCAAGAAGAACAGATAATATGAAATCAGATTCGGGAGAGGCTGGACTCCATGGCCAGTGTAGTATCGAATGCAACCAACATCCATAAATCCGTCAAAAATAAACTAATCATGGTCATGACCCTCGTGAAGCGTCTGGAAAGAGGCTGTGAGGCACTAAGAAAGAGCAAGGAGAGCTTCGAGCTTATACTCTGCAAGGTGGAACCCAGGCCAAATCAAGAATCTACCAAAAAGGAGGACAAGTCTACGCCATCAGGTGTAGTTGACACGCACACCAAGTAAGCGTAAGGCGTCGTCACGATATAATTTAGATGAAAAGATAGACCGAAATCCCAAAAAGAGAGGGTAAACCAGGAAGAAATTGCCGATCTGAATACACCAAGGACATCCTCGCAAGGGAATACTCTGGAAAGGGAAACTTATACGCCCTGGCAAATTGCGGTTACGAGGAAAACGGTAAAAAGAAGGGAGAAGGTCAGTGGAGGTAGTTCTGGTGCCAGAAACCAACAGGGTACAAAATACAGAAAAAGTTATTGGAGAGATCTCTCGATCGGACGCGCTTGTTATAAAAGCTTTAGAGGGGAACACTTACGCTGACGTACTGAAAAAAATGAAAGCGGGTCCTAAATTGAAGTTTCTAGGAAAAAGTGTAAACAAAATATGCAAGACAGCGAGAGGAGATCTGTTCTTGGAACTACGAAGTTCTAAAGAAGCCCAGACCGAAGAGCTACAACAAGTGGTTAAAACGGTACCCGAGGACGGTGCGACAATAAAAGCACTCTAACATCAGCTGGTCTTTGAAACAAAGAACCTGCACATACTCACCTCTAAGCAGGAGATCTTAGAAGCCCTGCAAAGAGAATAATGCGGTGAAAGAGACGACCGATTTAAAGATCCGAAAGATCTATGAAGATTCGCAGACGGCCGTCATGCAGATGCCAGCTCAGGGAGCTCAACAAGTGATCTCATGAGAAAAAATCAAGGTAGGTTAGGTCAACTGCAGAATAAGTAAGATTAAACTTAAGAGGTTACCACTCAGGTGCTATAAATATCTTGGCTTTGGCCATATGGTCTGGATGGGCACAGACGTACATGACAGAAGAGATTGCTAATACAAATGCGATAATGCGGGGCATGGAGCGAAAAAGACGAGCAGCTGAAAAGTCAAAATGAAAATAGTGCATTTAATCTAAACCACTGCGGGCAGCTCATGACCATCTTTGCCATTACGTCCGGGAGCAGAAGGTCGACGCACAGTGGTTGAAAATGCCGATTTAGC
The DNA here is from genome assembly GCA_900474385.1 of Ormyrus pomaceus. NCBI lineage: Eukaryota > Metazoa > Arthropoda > Insecta > Hymenoptera > Ormyridae > Ormyrus > Ormyrus pomaceus. The sequence continues at coordinate 22,540 of UCOM01002608.1, read as the reverse complement.
TAGAAATTAAGTGATTTTCAAAGCATTTTTTTAAGCTTGGCTGTAGTGATACTTTTAATTTTGACGTTTCTATGAAACCGAAAAATTTGATAATGGTAGCATACAGTTAATAATAATCCATAGGCAGAATGTGGAACTTATGCAAATTTTTGTTTTTGTGATTTTTCTAATTTTTTAATGATTTTTCATATGTCAAATATTTTTTTCCGAAATTTGTACTATTTAACTGTAAATAATGCATTTCTAATGTATATTTTCGTGCAAATAGATAAATTTAATAGGTTTATTTACATTCATTAGCATTGCGCAAAATTTGAGCATATAGTAAAACCTGTTTCGAATCATATTAATCTTTGACCTTGTCCCCGTTTGTCCCCGTTCTCAAGATATTCATCAATTACGGTTTCAAAATATTTAGATTTAATGCTGAAACATTGGAGACCATGCACTCCACACGCAATTTTGCACGATCTTGCTAATTCACCGACACGACGTTATCCGGATTTCGATTTTCTTTTCAATGGAGTTATTTGGGTAGTACTACTTTATCAACGTTTCAAATGGATTGTGGAATTGTGTAACTTGTACGTGAAAAAAGACAATAAATGTTTTTCAGCATACTCGATATAAAAATTCTAAACATTTTATCGTTAATACATAAGTTTTTAAATTTTATAAATTTAAATTTAGGTTATAAAGTTTACGGTATTAATTGCAATTGCAATTAAAGTTAGGTTATAAAATTTACGATATTAATTACAATGTTTCAGCATTAAATCAAAATATTATTAAACCGTAATTGATGAATATCTTGAGAACGGGGACAAACGGGGACAAGATCAAAGATTAATATGATTCGAAACAGTTTTTACTATATGCTCAAATTTTGCGCAATGCTAATGAATGTAAATAAATCTATTAAATTTATCTATTTGCACAAAAATATACATTAAAAATGCATTATTTACAGTTTTAAAATTGAACTTTTCATTCTACGAAATAATCTTAATTAAATTTGTAAACCGTAAATATTTGATGTATAGTTATGGACAAAAATAGCTTAAATAGTACAAATTTCGGAAAAAAATATTTGACATATGAAAAATCATTAAAAAATTAGAAAAATCACAAAAACAAAAATTTTCATAAGTTTCACATTCTGCCTATGGATTATTATTAACTGTATGCTGCCATTTTCAAATTTTTCGGTTTCACAGAAACGTCAAAATTATAAATATCACTAGAGCCAAGCTTAAAAAAATGCTTCGAAAATCGCTTAATGTCCAGCTAAATTGGCATTTTCAACCACTGTGCGACGTGGCTATCCTGTGTGAACAGTAAGAAAACCTGGATGAACTAGCGTGGGAATCTAATGTATCAAGCAAAGCCGCAATCTGGGCCTTTGGTAAATTTGCAGTCCAGGAAAAAATGACTTCTAGGGAGGAAGGGTTTGTACGCGCGAAAATAAAAGGTATATATGTATACAGCTGCTAAGCTTCGCTTAATGCATCAATCGAGCAATTTGAAGGGGTTCGCGGCCGGCTAGTACAGGATATCCAAGGGAAAAAGCCGATACTGATAGCTTGAGGCTTTAATGCTTGAGCAGTATAAGAATGGGGTAACTATAGAATCAATAAAAGAGGGCGAATGTTACTGAAGGTATTTGCCCTCTCGGATTTCGTACATGTTAATCAAGGAAACACTTTTACCTTCAAAAGAGGAATCACAGGATCTGTTGTTGATTTCACTTTCGGCAGCAGCTGCCTTGTTAAACAGGTTGGCTCATGGACCGTAAGTGAACACTATGCAAATAGAGGTCATAACAATAGTTATTTAAACATGTCGAAAATCGAACATAATTACAAGAGGCAATAAAGCTGGCTAAAAAACAAAGGAGTTTGATAACGGGATGTTTCTGCAGGCATTAGAAGAAACACAATTGGTTGTGTCGGTAAACAACAAAACTGAGCAGGTGATCAATTACATGCCAAGAAGAGTAGCAAATTAAAAACGACCACCAGTATACTGTGGTGGAACAAGAAGGTCGAGAGTGTTCGAAACGATTGCCACCGGACTAGGAGGCAAGAACAATGAGCAAAGAAGAAATATTACAAAACTGGAAAAGGCCAGGAAATAGTGGACGTTCGCAACTAGATAATGAAGAACGCAAAAAGGAAGCTCAAGAAGACAATCCGGAACAACAACGGCGGTGTCTAAAGGAGTTACAGGACGAGATCAACCAAGATCCTTGGGATCGACTTTATAAAATAGTAATGAAGAAGTTAAAGGGAAGCTACGTCCCCTCTGCCAAGTACCCGGTATTATTGCGCCGGGTCGTTACTACACTGGTCCCCAGGCAACAGCACGAACTATGCCCGTGTATATACGAAGGATGATGTCTGACTATTTGATAGACAGAATCCTACTATACGACACTGAGAATGGCACCGAAGCCTACGAGGTCACAGGAGGTGTCCCCCAAGGGTCAGGGCTTGGCCCTCTAACGTGGAACATCATGTACAATGGAGCATTACTGTTAGAATTACCAAAAGTGGCAACTATCGTAGGATTCACTGACGATATCTCTGTTGTCGTGGTTACGAAACAGAAGAAAAAAGAGTGGAAGAAATCTCAAATAAGTCGATATGCATCCACGTATAGCTGACCGAGACAGGCTTGGAGCTTGCTAGCCATTAAACAAAAGTCATCCTTATATCCAGCAGAAAGAAGATGGAGACGGTAATACGGACGGTGGATGTGCACGAAATTATTTCTCAGTCGATCACTAAGTACCTGGGCATCACCATAGATGTGTGATTGACATTTAAGCAGCATCTTGCTACAGCGAGCAATAAAGCGGCAAAGGTTGGTGCTGCTCTATCATGATTGATGCTAAGCGTCAGCAAAGGTTACTTTTGAAAATAAAGGTTGCGTGTTCTCACCGTTCGCTATCAAAGGAGGCTACATGAGTTATAGCAGGCATTGGAGTACTATCTTTAGTCCAGAGTAACTGTTGAGTCAATTATGATGGCTATGTTGATCTTAGAATATGGATGGTCTACAACCAATGATTATGCAACAGACATTCTGAAGAAACTTGGAAAGGACGAAGAAAAAAAAAGAAGAAAGAAATAGGTGTGTGTATGTGGATGAAGTTGTAAATGCGTGTGTGTGTGTGCGCGCGTAAGCGCGAGATGAAGGACATAGAAGACGGAACAAGGTAAACCTTTAGTGATGGTCGGTAAAGGTAGAGGAGAGGATTCGGGTTGCGATTGAATGAGCTCATCTGATCGTAAAACGAAGCGGTTTTAGTTGGCGTGAATCCAATACACGGTATCATTGTGTCTGGGATTATTTCCATAATCCCAGAAATAATATCTTATACAATGGTTAAGTAAGATTTTTCCCTTAAATCTCACTCCATTAGAGAAAAAGAAAACACATGCGCAAGAACGGACAAACGGACATGGATCTACACAGGGACGCCCATCCACACTCAAACGTATAAACTCACAGACATAAAAACACATAGACATACAAGATTACAACGGAAGATACGCGCCAAGGAACAGGGCTTCGAGTCAGCGACAGCAATGGCCGGAACAGCCAGAACACAGGAGGGTCCGAATGATAGTACCACGACGCCACCCTGAAGTAATGCCTAGATGCAGTTCCTAGGGTGGCTCAGCGATGGAGAAAAAAATTTGTGAATTTAAGGGTAGGGTACAGTCAAAAATCATCAAAAAGCTCAATTTTTTTTATTTTAAAAATGTTTTCTAGAAGTATCAAAGAATGTGATAGAGCATTCATTAGAGTCAAAATAAACAAATTTGAATGAAATTTCAATTAAATAATAAAATATAAAAAACTAATTTCTAATGAAATTTCATAAAAATAAATAACGCTTTATTTTTTTAATTTTCTGATTCATAATACGAAATGTTCTACGAAATACTAACAAGGAGAACAGATGACATTCGGGTCATGGATTCACCTAAAACTTACAGAGACTCATCGTTGGCACATATAGAGATGATATGTGCAGCCGGCAAGGTGCGTTTTATACACATAAGAATCGTACACATAAACATTCTACACAACTTAGCATTGGCTAATAATTATATATAGATATATTAGCCAATGCTAAGTTGTGTAGAATGTTTATGTGTACGATTCTTATGTGTATAAAACGCACCTTGCCGCCAAAAAGAACCTAATAGCGAGAAGAGCAAAAAGTTGCATCGGGCAAAAATCAAATGGAAAGCAGTAAAGTCGGCGAGCGCGTCAAGCCTAAGGAGACGGTACGGGCAATAGCCGGGCCGCAGATTACTTACGTAATTGGTAAATACGAGGGTTACCTAGGAGTTTTCAGCGCAAAGGGGTTGCCCTTTCGGATGACTGGAGCCGCTGCTCGCTCCGGGGCCGACTCGAGCCACTCTGTCGCCGTCTCCTCGGGCCGCCCCGCGTCTTTTCACCCTCGCCGGGCGGCGGCGGCGGCGGCACTCAGGATATTCGCTTTAAGGGGGGAAATGAGCCTTAAAATTGTTTAAAGCGCTCGGAAGGAGAAGGGAAGCGGTTTCGGGGAATATCCCGTCCCTTCGACTTTCTAAGATATCCGGATGTAAGTTGCGCCGCTGATCTGGAAAAAGACGAGGATTCGTCTGTAAATAATACTCGGGTGTAAAGCTCTTGGCTTTGAAAGCAAGCTTTTTGGCGTTGCAAGGCTATTGTGCAACCCTGCCTACTCGTAATTTAGAATTTCACCAGCCGGAGTAATTACAAAAACAATTCCAAAAGTCTCGCTCGTAATCAATCATCGCGAGATATTTACAAAGCACGCGGCGCGATGGAACGAAATTAAAATAAAAGTCAAGTCTATCTGAGATCTTCGGCGCGCAATCGCTCCATCACTTAGCTATTCCGTCAGCTTACGTAAAGACCAGGCAAATAGCGGCTGCCAATAAAGCACACCTATTTAACGAGCTTCTTTCTTCGTCGCCCCAATAAAAAGGCCCGTCGCGCGCGCGTCGAATATCTCTCGTCGATCAGCGCTCACGCCCATCTCTCCTCGGCTTTCCCCCCCGAGGTGAGTGCGCGCGCGTGTGTGAAAGAGAGCGTCGCCGCGCGACTTTCTTTCAACAATGAGCCATTAACGATATGCCGCCGCGCGCATTATGCATCTGGGCACAGGTGAGACGGAATTCACTCGGCGCGCGGCGCTTCCGCGTAAGAAGCGAATCTATATAGTCGCCTTGCGCGCGCCGCTGCCGCTGCCGAGGAGGCCGGCTGTAAATCATTCCGCTAAGCTCTCTGACCGGCTAACAATCGCGCGAGCAAGCATTAATTGCGGAGCAACGAGCGATTACTTTCTCCTGCGGGCGCGCGCTTTTTAACGCTCTCGCCGCGAGCTGCAGCTGGTACTTGGGGGCAAGTGCGTGGCGAGCTCGTTATTTTGACGATTTGGAAGCTCGTCGCGGAGAAAATGAATGAATTATTCATTGGGTTATTGGTGAGTCCAAAAAACGAAAGGCATTTTTAAATATGGCCACTTGATTAAGTTAATCCAACGTCGATTTGGGGTCTTAAATCTTCTTAGAAAAGTATTGTATAAGATTTGAAATGAGCGCTGATAAATATACTTGACCACCTTTTTCAGTTATTACATTGTCCGTTCACATATTCACATAACGCCATTGTTTTATCTGGTTTGGATTTTATCACTAATTGTTTGCTTCACTTTTTCAAGTGCAATCCAGCGCAATCTCTATTTAAAATTTGTCAGTAAATGGCTTATCTCGTGTCTAATTGTAAGAATAATCTAGCAGGTGCCACCATTATTCTTTCGATAACTGAATGTGGCAAGTTTTTTCTCATTGTCTCATATGTAAACCTTCTACTTTGTCAAGTATTCCAAAAATGTTTTATTCAATAAAACATTAAAATTTCGAGTTTTAATTGGTAAAGAAACAAAAATTGTTTACTTGTCTACTACTGTAATAATAATACATCTCCGACCTACAAAACAGTGAAAATGTTCACTTACAGAATACACAATACAACTTCCCCCCGAGAAGCTAGAGCAATTGCTTTTGCAAAAATTAATTTTCAGAATTTTCCAAGTCGCAGCGCGCAAAGATAGCCCGCGAGTCAAAGTGAAAAACACATCGTCGAATTATCGAGCCTGGCGTTCATTGCTCGAGGGCGTTACGTACAAGCATTTACTATTTGCGAGATGGCCGAGATAATACGGCAGCGAGATTTATACGAGCGCGTGTCTTTCATCCCCCTCGCTTATATATCTGGCCGAGGAGACGAGGGACTACTCCACGGCTCGATCCCGTAGGCCTCTCTGCACCCACGACACGTATGCTTCTGCAGTTAGTTGATGGCCTAACGACACTCGCGCAGAACAATAGACGTAATCGGCTCCACGCATCCTCCGAAATATATGGCGAGCGCTCTTTTGATTTATGCTCGACGCTTAATTAATTATTAAATTGGATACGTTTCTCTGGTGCGTGCACGCTACGCGAATGCTCATTCTTCTGCTGTAAAAATTATTTGACATCGATCCGACGCTTCGGGATTACGTCGCAAGATTCGGTTGGCCGATACTTTGATGTTAGTAGTTGAAGTAATTCTAAATTTAGATTTTTCCAAAAACTATGGATCAGAGTTACATGAAACAAACGAATGCTTTTGCCAACAATTAATTACAGAAAGAATAGAATGGTAACTGTACAAAGCTAATTTCTGCACACGAATATTTCTTTAAAATCAATTAAAAGGTTTGAATGATTCAAAGATACAATTAAATTAACAAAAAGTATACGAATAAAAATGAAAAACCTGCCCGTTTTATCTCGCATCTGCGTAAATTGTATTTATATTTTTTTCGATTTGAAAAATTGTATTTAAGCGTAAGATCGTGAAATAGTCGTTAAAAATTTTTTTCTAGATACCGCGTTTAATTCAAGTCGTTTATTGCAAAGCGCCGTGCCAAGGATATTACGCAATTTACCTCGATTTTGGTTAGCATTGTCCCGTTACCCAATTATCATCTTGTAAAAAGAATTGTTTCGAATATTTCGTTACCCCAGAAATCGATCCGATCGATTAGGCCATTTCCATTACGCGCAAATAATTTTCTTATGCATTACGCGCGTAATAAGGCCGGGGGTCCGCAGATGTTTTAATTCGATTATGGGAATGGACGGTTGCAATAAGAGCGTATACGATATTTCACTGCAATCGGCGGCCGCTGCGCATAACCCGATAAACTTGCCGTTTAACGATTTCAATTCCAACTGGCGGCTCTCTCGCGCCGCCGCGCTCACAAAATATGAAACACCAATTTCGCTAAGTAGAAACTCGAGGCTCGGAGAGCCCGTAAGTGACTCCCGAGATCGAAAAGCTCCTCTCTCCCCGGCGCATTTTATTACGGCAATTGTCGCAATTTCGCGAGAGAATCGCGCTCGCGGCGCTGCGGCAGCCGTTGTTCTCCTCTCTCTCTCTCTCTCTCTCCCACGAATCGATCTCCTCGCGCGAGCTTTAAATAAAGCCGGTATAATAAAAGCAAGCTCATAATGATCCGCGCGCGGCGAGAGTAAAACGCGGGGAGAGAGAGAGAGAGAGAGAGAGAGAGATGCCCATGGCTGCCACCGACAAATTTATATATATATCGGAGGCGAGCTTTGCTCGGTGCACACGGCTCGGCCGCGGAGAGTCGCGGAAAGGCCACATATATTTTCGCGAGATTGTTTCGGAGCGTCGTTAAACGCCGGGATATTATCTTTGGCGTCGTCACGAAGCGCCCGGGTATATACATCGGTTTTATTGGCAGCCCGAGAGTCGACGCGTGATCTACGAGCGGCTGCGTTCGATCGATGGCCAAGGAGCGCGGCGAGCGAGCGAGCGAGCGGAGCGAGGCAAAACCTGACTCTCCGCGCGCCGACTTCCTTCTTGCGCGATAGCCATCTTTGTCCTCGCCGATTTTGCGCCGCTGAGTTATAACGCTGAGAAATGGCTTTCGAAAGAGATTCATTTCGCAATTCGAACCTACGCCGATAGATTTCTAACCTGCGGAGCTCTCGACGTTTTTTATATCTTATCGACGAGCTCTTATTATCTATGATTGTTTTGAGCAAACAGCACATTTTTATATTGCGGAGCGAAAAGTTATCGGTGCCGCTGAAACGAGACTCGATTGTCGAGTAATAAAACGCTGTGTGAGTAACGATTCGCCGATTCGTCCGATTCGAGTTTTGTGCTTTGTTCTTGGCAACCCTTTTTGGAAACCGCTTATAAAATCCGGCCGAAGTAGCAAATGGATCGCAAAAGAAAGCAAAAAACCGCTTACGTTATGTATCGCTAGGAAAATTTTCGCGAACTAATTACGAACGGGAGAAAAAATGACAAAGCTTCGAGTGAAGAAAAAAAGGCCAAAGCGACGCTGGGAGCTCTCGTCCGCATTGAAAAGCTTGATTGGCCGACTGTCGGCGAGGGCTCGAAGGAATGCGCAAAGAAAACTAATAAAAGCGGTGCAAGAAGATAAAGCAGAGAGGAGGCATGGAGAGGGAGGCGGCGGTAAAACAAGAAGCCGAGGAAGCGCGCGGAATAAGGAGAGAGAGCCGAGTGCGTGCTCCTCGATGTCGATGCCGCGGCGGCGGCGGCGGCGGCGGCGGCGGCGAGCGAGCGACAATAGCCGGTTCCCAGCCTCTCTCCCTCTTTCTCCTCCTCGCCGAACGACCTCTCGGACCAGAAGAGTGCGCCGCGCCCACCGCTAAAAGAAATCCGTCCGAAGGAAGACGAAGGAGGCGAGAGGAGAGCAGCAGCCGAGCGGAGAGAGCACCGTCGCGAATATATACGCAGGGAGGGGTGAGACCTCGGGTAATGCTACTCTACATTTACGCGAGGGAACCGGAGAGTTCGCTGCCAATGAGTCAGAATAATTCGCCGGTAATTTATATCTTTTTCAGAAGCTCGGGAAAAGAAGAGGAGCACCGCGGAGCCAAGAGGAAGCATGCTTTTTTTTGTACGAGCTCGCCTCGTTCTCTCGCCGATAATACTTTTGCCGCGCGGTTACAGCTGGCCGGTCAACGGAACTTTAAAGTGCTTTATAACGACAGGTGCCGAGAACGGATAATCACTTAAGGATACTATTTCGTTGAAAGGCCGGGCCGAGAGATTTGAAAGCTGGATCGGTTATTTAGCTCTCATTTGTTGCTTAACAATAGACCTGTAATTTTACACTCGGCAACGAGCGATGATTTACAAAGTTGGCTTTCGAATGGATTTTTCACAGAACGTAGAAGATTGATAAATAAACTTTGCTTCTCGTTCGGCGAGAAACGGGGATAAGTAAAGAAAGGGGAAACCGATGGCTATCGTCCAACGAGTCGTTCAAACTTTATTGCAGCCTCTCTCTCTCTCCTCCGTCTTCTTCTATTCAGTAATTTCTCCGAAATAAAGCGAGACAAGAGACCGGGGGAGAGAAGTATAAGTTGGGGGTAACGTTAATGCACCGTGAAGTGCTAATTACGCGGCGCTCTCCGTTTCTCGGCAATAACACCAAATTTAACGGCCGCGCTAACGCGCGCGCGCGGAGGTAAATCTCTTTCGCGAATAAGATTATATAAATAACGTTTCAATTCGAGCGCGGCATTAAAAACACCGAATTTCACCCCCTCTACGCGAGAAAAATTGCGAAACCGTTTCGGGATCGAATAAAAGTCAGTGGCAGCTGAATGATAAGCACGCGCATATAGAATGCACGAAAAGGCGCATACGTATACGTCGGACGCGAGACGTAATCGTTAGCGAGTGACTAAGCCCCATCGCACATATCTCAGGCCCCGCGGCAGGTTCGACTCGGGAGATCGAACAATTTGTGCATTTCCGCGTGCGCGCGCGCCTCGGCGCAACAATGCATTCGGCGAATAAAAGAGCGCGAGCACCGCACGGACAGTGAGTCGGAGAGAGAGAGAGAGAGAGAGCGCGAGGGTGTAAATTGTTCGCTTCTATACCAGAGGGGTTTGATGCGCGTCTAGACTGCCGGCTCTTTCTGCTTCGCCCGAGAAAGGAGGAAGAGAGGCCGCGAAGGGGCTGGCCGTACTGACCGTACTTCATTACCCAGTGGGGCCCCGTTGCCAGCGGCCACTCTCTCGCACTCTCTCTCTCTCTCTCTCTCCCGGGTCATCCGTTATCATTTTTACAACTGACGCCATTCAACAATGTCGAATAAACTCCGTTAGGTATTGCGGCCGCCCGGTCCGCAGGGGGATATCCTTAGGTGAACGGGAGTAGCCCCGCAAGTAGCAGCTTTCGAAGCGAGCGGAGAGAGAGCTTCGGACCGATCTCGACGTGTCGAAGCGCTTCGCCTTGAAATTCTTTTCACGGAGCTGCCGGGCCGCCGGTCCAACTTCGCGCGCCGGGAAAAAATGAACGGGGCCGCGAGGCTGTAACGCGCCGCTGGATGGAAATTTAGTTTCGCCAAGTTGGAGGAGCGAGGCTGAGGCTACGTACGAAGATGTATCGGATCAAATGCGGAAAGTGTAAAGTACAGCGGAATGGGAAAGTACTTCTTTTGAGATAGAACTTTGCTTAACTTTCCGCAAGTCCTCTACTCGCGGGGGATGCAAAAATTCAGTATTGGAATATTTCTTATAGCATTTGTTAAACAGGTTTCAGTTTTTGCATTTATTCGTAGTTTTTATTGTTTCAAAGTAGTTTTATATCCATCTACTTTCGCGAAAAGGCGCTTTAGAAACTACCGCCGTGCAAAAAAAACGAAGAAAAACTCTCGCCAATTACAGCTCCGCATCGGTTTCGAAAAAATCTCTCGCGCTTTCATCCTCGAGAAGCACGCGATAACCTCCCGTCCAGCACGTTAATTCGCAGGACGAATATTAATCCATCTTTGGTAGCGCGTGACCCCACCCATTCACGCCCGAGTCGTCTCACAAAGAGCCGCTGCTCCGGCTAGATATAGACCAGGTTTAATTCCAGGGCTGGAAGCCTCTCCGGAGCAGGTTGCCGGGCGCTCTCTCTCTCTCTCTCTCTCTCTCTCTCGCGCGCGTGCTAGCCGTTTAACAAGGCGAACTCATTACCATTCGTCAATTTGAGGTACGCTCGCGCGCCGCCGAGTGACCAATGGCTCTCTATTCGCCGTAATGGGCTACGTCCCGACATCCGTCACGAAGAGCGAGCATTATAACCCGGGCAGCAGCGGCGGCGGCGGCAACGGCAGCTGTGTGCGCTGTTTGTGTACTAACTGGCTGACCGGGACACACGAGGACCCGACACGTCGTCCGCACGTGTCTGTGGAGCGAGCCCACACCCACGCCGATGTCACGAGGGGGCGAGGGCTAAAGTGCAGCTCTACTTTTGATCACGCGATTGAAGCCTGCACGTTCTAGGTCGGTACGAGGCGGCTCTTTGAGGATGGGCACTTTTTTCGATGACCGCGCTGGATATATATATATATAAAAGATTGAAATTGAAAAAGGGGCACGTTTCCGAGCTCGTTGCGATAAATCAGCTAATTACTTCGATCGACCCATTAATTTTATCAATGGTAGTACCTTTTTTTTACCAGCTGAACTCTTTTTGTTCTTCGAAAATATGAAATTTGCGGTTAAGTGCTCGTCTGACTGGATAAAAAAAAGAAAGATTTTAACAAATTTACAAATAATTACAAATAATGGAAATAAGTTTTCTCTGGTTCCTGATTAGAAATAAATAAGATTTAATTTAATTTTTGTAAAATGAACATTACAAATAAAACAATTGTTACACAATGATATTGTATTTTTATTGTTATTTAAACTCTAAATAAAGCTTCAAACGAAATCTTGACTCTTCGCCGAGCGCCGAATTTTCCAAGAGTTTCAGCAATAACCTCCAATTTCGAAGATGTCCATTCCCGCGAATGAGCCAAAGTGAAGGAAGGCGCGCGGCCCCCAATTACCGGGGGGGTTAAAACGAGTTCCTCTTAACGAGTTGACAAATCGGGTCTCTCGGGGGTCGTGCCGAAGTAGACCTATAAAGGCCGGCCAAGCGACGCTGTATATTCCCTGCGTATAACGTCTCAGCCGTTACTGCACTCACTGGCACGTTTATTGCTCTTGTTCGCAGCCACGTATAACGAATGGTCTTTCTCCCGGGCTACCTATGGGGAACGAGTGTGGCCGCGCGGACTATCGCCTGTACGAGGTATACGTGGCTACTTTAAGGGCACACGCGCGGCGACTCGCGCGCTCGAAAAGAAAAACCCTATCGCGCCTCTAAGAACGATAAGGCCCATTTATCTTGTTTCGCGAACGCGGCCCCGTGAAATCGAGCGCTTCCGCTCTCGGCTGCGAAACACACCGTGTATTTTAGCTCTTCCCGGCCTGGCGCTCGATGGATTTATTGTCAAGCTTAAAATTTCTTGCTTAATTATTGCTTGCCCGAAGATTGATCTTCGCTATCATCGGTTGCTTTGCATTGTAAATACTCTAGGTGCGTCTATACGTATTCTGCTTTTTACCTTTAAAAACTAGCTTCATTTCGATACACCCGATAACGAATAACGTTTTATTAAAAAGTTGCTTCACAATTCGTCAGAGGTCACGGCTGCATCGAAGCGCAAATCCCAAGCTCGCGTGCATCAATTTCGCGATGTGTAAGCCCCCGCGACTGCACAGCCAGCTGCCGAGGTAGAGAAGCTCTCCGGTGCGCGCGGCTTGCACTGGCTGCCGGACGCGAGCGAGAACGCGCACCCTGTCATTTTCCGAGGGCAAATTATCCCGGTGGCTCTCTTTCTGCCTGCGCTTCTCCGTGTACGCTTTCCTCCGCGCCGTCTTCCTCCGAAGCATAGAGCACACGAGGGGGAGAGGGAGGAGAGGAATTACTCGTTCGGTGCGCAGTAGTTGCGGGGAATTGATGCGGTAACAGGCAGCAGCGGCGGCGGCAGCAGCATCCTCCTCGGCACAAGTACTATCTCGTGAGATGATGCGATATATAGCCCTGGCTGAGCATCGGAGCACGTCCTGCTGGATTGCATCGGTCAAATGGACGTCCTCGACATTGTACATGTACTTACTCAAGACTGTCTTGGAAATGTTCGAGCGCAAGTTGGATTGGCTGTAAACTGACAATTCAACTTTGCGATTATGATGCAGATTTTGTAATAATCGTTGTTTTCCAAAAGTTGATCCGATTGCAGAATGAATATTGCACTCGGTTAAGTGAATAAAAAAATGCTGGACAGTGTAAAATAAGATGAATAGTGCTAAAGAATGCGGGGCTTGAAAAGGGAAGAAAATACCCGGGCAACGGGGGGGAAGAGAGATGAAAATGCTGTGGTTAAAGAAATGAATGAAATTGAGCGAGGGAGAAACGGAGGCATGAAAGGAGATAACGCGAAGGAATTGGAGTATCGAGGCTGCGAAGAAATGAGAAAAGGATTAAAGGAAGGACGGTGAGAGCGAATCCAATTTTTGCACCTGCAGGTGCACAGCACTGATGTGAAAATAACTTTATAATACGTTTTAAGAAACTTGGCGATGAGGAGAAAATATGTGGACCTCGTAAATAATTTTTCTTTAACGCGAGTTAAGTTTCTTTAATAATATGCATTATTATTAAAGAACCGAACACCTTTGTCTCAAACATCTTTTCCACTTCGCTTATTTCCAGAGATATTTGCGGTCGCCGATTAAAATGTCCCACATATCATAAAAGATCTTTACGAGCTTTACATACCTAAAAATTGTTATTCTCTAAAGTAAACTCCAGAAGCTGCAATTTAAAAAAGCCTCTCAAGCAATGCCGATAGAAGTTTCAAGTATCATACTACAAATTTAGCGCCAGCAGTAAAACTAAAATATAGCAGAGAGTGCGGAAAATGTACTATGCAACGATTTTTTTCTCAAGCCCGGCGCACAAGGGGTATTTAATTTTAGCCCTGGCACCGTAAATCATTCGTAACACAGTCTCCTTTTTTTATCGATTCCCTCTCTCTCCGCCCGGCGCTCGCGCCGCTAGTCGTTCCTCCGCGAAACCTCCACTGCGCGCATCAAGCGCCTTTTCCGCGGACTTTGGCTCTATTTCTGGCCGTCGAAGGGTCCGCGAGACGAGAGTTTGCATGCCCCCGTGACGTTACGGCGGCGGCACGAGAGGTGGCCTGCGAGTCCGAGATCCCCTCGAGAGGCCGGCCGATAAAGAGAGACAAAGAAGAGCAGGAGCTGGCGACGATGATGATCCCCCGAAGAGTAGCAGTGGCGAGCTGCTTCGCGGACTTTGGCCCGGGGATTGACAGCTCTCGAGAGAAGACAGCTACGCGAGCCGAGAGTCTATATAGATCGCCGCGAACGCGCTATTACGGATATATATATACGGCTCGTGGCGCGGCTTGACGAGGGGAGAGCGATATCTGCCCTGGCAGCTCCGAGAGAGAGAGAGAGAGAGAGAAGTAGGTACGGGCAATTAGCTTTTGACATGCTGGTTAAAATTGAAGCACTTTGATATTGCGGCCGAGGGAGTCGAACATACTTTATGTGATTGTGGCTAGCTGCAGATTTCGAGTAATTTACGATTGGGGGTACTTGGAAAGCTCGCGTATCGCACTTTCGGTCTTTCATTATTCTTGTAGCTTTAAAGTGGACGAATTTAACCGCCGCAGAAACGGCTGCCGAGGAATTTCGCTGACCAAAATTTTAGTTGCACGAGAATTCGATCGGTGTCGAGAACTCGGTTATTTTCGAATGAAATGTGTAACAATAAATTTTTAAAAAAAATATTTTTATAAAAATATTTATCAAGTTTAATATGTGATATTTAGATATAATATAGCTATGCTTTGTATTATTATATTTAAAAAATAACAAAAATTAAATGATATTTATCGCACGGAACTGAAATCAAATCTTTTTGACAACAAAACAGTGGCAACGAATTTATGAATGTGGTTTATTGAATAAAATCAAATTTTCGCGCAATCGACTGTTTATGGGAAAAAGTTAGATTAATTTAAAGTAATTAATTAGGTTCGTCGAAATTGCCTTGGCACGTAACGCGCAGGACTACGTCAGTTGGAGCCATAAGTTTGTCCAAAGTAATGCAGGCCCTATGGGATTCTTAGCCGTTTGACCCTTTCTTGATTCCCAGAGGGCTTTGAGCGACGTGCGATGAAATCAACAAGAACAACTACCCATTGTACGGAGGCAAAGTATTCGGTCCCGAGTGACACTAACAGAAGGGTTGAATCGCTCACAGCTCCGCCGTTTGTCCTAACGCACACACAGCTTCCACACTCTTTTCCGCCGTTCCACCCCTTTTCTCGCTCCTCGGCGTCGTTGACTCGTTTTCTCCTGTGCGCGTCTCTCTGCCTTTCTGCCGCGAAAGGGTTTCCCTTAACTGTTGGGGCGTGCGCACTCTTGATTGCCAGGCACTTTATTGCCTGTCAATTGTTCCGCCGAGTTATTAAATTAATATTATGGCGAGCGAGACAGACGCCCACCATAGTCCGCTGCCTGTTACGGCCACCGGACGAAAGAGTTGCCGGACACACTCGATCAGGGAGTTTTCGTTTTATTGGCTAAGAGTTTCTCAGGGGGATTTCTGCGCCACCCTTTCCGACGGTGTATAAGTACGCGCGCGTGATGTCCAGCGCGAGAGGTCAGTTGACATGCTTCTAAGCGTTTCTGCGATTGATGGCTATTTCATTGGGCCTACGTTTGCCGAAGCTTCGAGGCTTTTGCCAAACGCTGACCGTAGGATTTCAATGAGAATGAGCGGAAGAAATCCACAAGGACAATAATAACACGTGTGTAAATTCAAACACTGAATAAGAAAGCTTGGTAAATTGTAAGCGATTGAATAAACATTATTGCAGAATTTGTTTTACGAGCAACAAAGGCATCCTGCCGATCGAAGATCGAATTTCACAGTTCCGAGAAAATAATTGAATTATCTTCTATACTCGGCAAAGTCAATAGGCGTGCGTGAATTATGCTACAAAGCTAATCAGGAAATCCAGATCAGGAGCGCAAGAAACGCTCCTTTGCGAACAATCTACCGTATAGCGCATCGTCGCGACGACATCCTACTGTTTCAGAGAGAAATCGCTCAGGGCTAAAGTAAGCTGAAAGGGGGAGACACGAGCTTCCGTTGTCAAACGCACTTAGTTACTACAAACGGGAAGTCGCTTTTGGCCCTTCGGGCCATGTCTTCGTCTTAGCGGATTTTAATTACCGGAACAGTAAGAATATATGCGAGAGGACGAGCTTTAATTGAAGACGCCTCGAGCTTTGACGGATTTCTATTTCATTAATCTCGCGCGTCTTTTTAATGCTCGAATCAAAGAATTTTATTATATTTTACACGAGTGTAAAATCAACGATTTGCGTTCTTAAAGTAGATTTAAAAAAATGAGATTTAAAACGAGAATAATCTACTTATAATTAAGTGAATTTTAAATACGAAAGGCTAAAGATTAATTTCTAGAAAAGAATTATGGACCCTTAAATATAGAATGGTGGCATACAACTAAAGTTGCCTGAAACATTACCGCTATCGGAATCGCGGGAGAAAAGTAAATTTAATTAGAAACACGAAGCTCGCAGATAGGAATTAAAGCGCGCCCTTTCCTTTCTCACTCTCTCTCTCTCTCTCGCAAAACATAAAAGACAGGGACATCTGAAAAGGAATTTACGAGGCCACTCTCTCTCTCTCTCTCCCGGGCTCGTGGCGCTCTCGAGCAAAATATATATCGGCTATTACCTCCCTAAATATTCTCACACCGAAGCAAGCTCCGCGCGTGATCTATAGAGAGCGGCCGAAGCGAGCGCCGAGCTAAATTACTTTGAATCGCTATTTTTCAGTTGGAAAAACGATCGTTTACTCGGCTGCCCGAGGCTTCCAATTAGCCACCTACTATCCTTCGATCTTCTTTATCTTCGGGCTTTGTTTACCCCTGGCGCAACGCGCGCTACTCGCCGGGGCTATTTCAATATAGACAATGGTTCCTTTTTTCGCTCTGGAAGCTCATTCTTGTGATCGGTGTGTACATTCAAAAGTTCCATTTTTTGCGCGTTCGCTGTATATACCTGCCGCTTTCTAGGTTGCTTTGCCTTTCTTTATGAGATATTTGCCGACTTTGTTGAGAGAACATTATTCTCGTTATTTAATGTACGTTTTGCAGCCGCCTTTGTTCTAGTTTTTGTGCCATTATTATTTAACGATATTAAAGGAGTATCCAAGTTTTTTTGTAAACATCCGAGTGATTCCATGTTTTCTTGTTAATAATTATCCTTTTAGTTTAACTAAACATAAAAATGATCAAATCACTATCGTGAATATTGTAAAAAGGCAATCGAAGTATAATTTAAGGCCATCTCGAAGATCCATAAATAAGCTATAAAAATGTATTATTTACGAATCCTCATAAAGCACGCCTAACACGCAGAACACGGCATGTCGTGAATAATGACAAAATTAATCATTTAACAAAAAGATCAGTCCATAAAGAGAGTCTCAGCGGCGAGCAACTTTTCTTGCTTAGTACACTCTTCTTCGTGTCCCGATAGGACACAAATCCTAGAGAAAGTCCTCTTAACTACTGCGCTTCGAGAGAGCTAACTCATTTTTCTAATTACGTCCCGTGGCGGCCGCAGAGAAAAATTCGGCCGACGAACTCGGATGCTCACGGGGAGCTTTACGCACTTCGCTCTCCATTATTCGCGTGTACGTGCGTGTGATTTCCGTGCGCGAGAAGGAGAGAGAGAGAGAGAGAGAGAGCAAGGGATGAGGGTGAAAAGAAAAGAGAGACAGGGGCAGATCAAAGCGCCCCCACCCAAAGATCAATACGCTCTTGAGAGAGAGAGAGAGAAAGAGAGGCGAAGGGGCGAAACTCGCTGGAAGAGCGAGAAAAACGGCCGAGGGAGGTAAGGAGCGAAGGAGAGACGGAGAGAGGAGCGCGGCTTGATTGAGGGCAGCGGGCATTAGTGGCCCGGGCGCTCTCTTCATAAACATGTCACGTACGCTCCTTTCGTTGGCGCGAGCGGAAGCAAAGGGGCATAAATAGACGCAATTAAGAAGCTTGAGAGCCTTTGCTTTTTCTCTCTGGGCTCTCGGCCGAAATCGCGCCGAGAGCTGAGAGAGAGAGCCCCGAGTGCCGGCCGGAGCCCGCTGGAAGGCTCTGCGTGACGACGAGAGCTTTTCCGAAACTTCGCCGGGGAAGTAACTGTCGAGGACTGAAACTTGATTTCCAATTGATTGGAACGACCTTTGATGAGCTACTGTCTCGCGATTTTTCTGCGAGGAACTTGTCAATTATTTGCGGGCAAAAGCTTGAAATATTATTCGATGTGAAATGTATATAGGTTAGGAAGTAAATTTTCTAAAATAGATAATTATTTATCGGTTTTGTTTGAGAAAATACAGATTTAATTCCAGTGAGATTGTATTTGACAAGTAGTTAAAAAATGCATACATTTTTTTGTAAGGCCAAGTAACTGATTGCAAGAGCCTCAAAAATTCTTAAAATGACTTAATTTTATTTAAAATTTGTTATACATTACAGACTTTTTAAAAAATTGTTTAAAATTTTAACTGTAAAAAATAAATACGTATACTCCAAGTACAAAATTGATAATAATATGATGAATTTTTCTAAAAATCTATTGAAATTTCTAATAATGAGTTCGAAAGAGGCCCCATTGTTCATACAAAATTCAGAAATCGATCTCCCGTACTCGCGCACTCTCGTCAAAATTAACCCGTACACCCGGCAGGTGCAGGCCTCGGCGCCGCGTTTTTCCCCTCAAATTCATCTCATTACAGCGGGCATTAATCCGCGCATGATACTTTGCGCAAGATTCACTCGCAAAATATCATGTTCCTAATTTAATCTTGTCCGGTCGTTGCTGGCCCGGGCAGTAGGTATACCTGCCGACCGCACATCAGAGGTCGCGCGCTCTCTCTCTCTCTCTCCCGTCGGCGACCCGGGATATTTGGTTAAATATTAACGACGTCGTTAAAACAACGCATTTGCGGTTCGTTAAACCCGAGGGTGCGTATAACATCGGCCCGTTAAAGAGAGGCTGCGGGAGAAAGAGAGAGAGGGAGCTATACAGCCCCGATAATGGCCAGATAAATGTGCCTGCCGGAGCGACACATGCACGGAGACGAGCCTCTTTTTTTTCTGGCCTCCGGTGCCGGAGATGTGTTGGAAAATGTAAGAGAGCCCGGGGTTGAGGGAGACGACAAATTACGGCTATTTGCGGGGTACTTGGAAGCCCATAGCCACGAATAATTAATATTTACATGCTTAATAAGGTTTGGGCTAATGAAATTATCTCGGTTTACTGGTGCCCCGGTCTAATTTCGGGTTTCGCCAAGCAATTGCTCGAAAGATTTTTATGACATCTTTATTACGAAGCACTTTTGCTGCTTTACGTTCCAAGCGCGCGAACCAATAGAAAAGGGCCATTTAACACCTCATAGTAGAGCCATCGGCTTGAACAATTCGGCCGATAAGCTCTTGTTCGCGCAACTCGAAACTATAGCTTCTCTCGCAACATCTCCGCAAAAGGTGGCTTCCCTCGACGCTACGCACGCATGGAAACTTAAACGGAATCAACTCGAGTTCTGCCGTCCCGCTCTCCTTCTCTCTTTGCCCGCGCGTTTTTCCCTCTCTTTTTCGGATAACCATAAATCTCCCGAGTAAGAAAGAGAGAGAGAGAGAGAAAGTGAGGCTTGCGTTACTTCCTGACTGTACAGGAGCTGCGCGCGTATCTCGGTGAACACTCCCACACGGAGGATCCCGGAGGATAAAACGCGGCGCGAACTTGGCGTAAAGCCGACGGCACTGGCCGCAACTGCTCTCTCTCTCTCTCTCTCTCTCTCTCCTCGGCGCAGATCTCGCTGGGATAGCGCGAGAGAGAGAAAGAGAGGCTACCTCTCTCGCGAGTGGTAGCTACTCGCCTTACGAGCGAGGCGATAAAACTCTCGGAAGGTTATGTAAATTCTCGCTTTACGCGCTACGAGCAGTCGATGGGGAGAGCTCGGGGTACAGACGGACTCCCCCTGCACCGCTATTCTTTTTTACCGCCATTCCTGGGATTCTGATTTGAGGAAGTGACTTGAGAATTGCAAACTTCTCGGGGAACAATGGCTCATAGAGAGTGTTTTTAGACTTTTTTTTTTAATTAGTTGTGATCTAGTAGTCAAAATATGTTTCGCGTTTCGTACAAAACTTTCGTAAAATTAGACGAAAAGCGCAGGAAACCCCGAAGATTTACAAAAAAACTAAAATAAGCTTGACCGCGCCACAATAATTCACGTTAGATCAGCGAGCCACCTTTATCTACTCCCGTGTCATCAGATTAACTTTCCTCGGCGCGTTTAAAAGCCAGCGTAACAATTCGTAATCGAGCCCGGGGGTAGCTCCACCCCCCGCCGTAAATCCAAATAAAGAATTACGAGCCGCAAGAATCAAAATGCAAAGCGCGACTTGGCCCGCTTGACCCCGCAGTAGTTTTTCTCTCCCCTCGCTATCGCCTTGCGGGCTTTAAAGCTTTCCTTGCCCCTTTCCTCGTAAAAGCCGAAAAGAAGTTAGGCGGCGAGAGCGCTGCCGGCAGCAGCAGCGGCGGGCGACTCTGCACTGTCGCGCGTCGACAAGTCAGATAAAGGCGGAGAGGCTCGTGCGCGCGCTCGTGAAAGCGGCCCCGCGCCGCCGCCGCCGCCGCCCTGCCGGTAGGTGATATTTTAAGGGCGAGTGCTGCCCCTCGAGTCCTTGCAGTCTTGGGGTGGCTCTGGAGGGAGTAAGTAAGTGGCCGGACTAGTTAGGATGGTTGTAGGGACAACGAGCATAAATTCTCGGACAAGACGAGGGATGACCGCGCTGCACGCGAGCCTCCCGTGCGATCCTTTTCACCCCCCCTCTCCCCCTTTTGCAGCCCCCCGAGAGAGAGAGAGAGAGAGGGGGGCGAGTCTACCGCTTCGAATCGTCTTTCCATAACGTCCGGATTCGGCTGCACTCTTCGTCTCTCTATCTATCCATCTCTCGCGGCTTTATACACGCGGCAAAGTTCTACGGGTGGTGGAGTATAGTTGACTCGCCCTTTCGCGGATAAGCTCTTCTCCCGTGCCGCGGCGCGGGAAAGCTCCGGGCGCCTCCCCCTCCCCAAAAGAAAATGTAAAGCAGCGGCTTTTAACAACAAAGTCTCCCTCCCGGCCGAGTTCACTTGGACTTTCCTGTGCCGCGGGATCAAAGCCGCGCGCGATTCGAAAGATTCGACTTTCGCAATTTGAAAAAGCTTTGAGAGGATTGGAGAGAGCTTTTGCTTATCATCTCGTGTGGGCAGAGAGGAATCGGACTGCCTGCCTGCCGCCGCCGCTCCTGCCTTCGCTTTTCTTTCTTTTATTTTCTTCGCCGCGTTAGATCAAATCGAGCGTAGAGGGAGAGAGAGAGAGAGAGCGAAATTCAGTTTCATCTCGTTCATTAGCTTCCGGGCCTTTGGCTCCGGAAAATAATTAATTTTAAAAGGCTATGTGCTTTTAGGAATCCATTGACGGAAAGCTCAATAAGACGGTGTATTTGCTCGAGCATGCGGAGAATAAAATTTGATATTTGGTATTGAAGGCTGGACTATAAATTTTCAATTAAAAGCACTTCAATGAGAACTCCGCCGCTTTGATATGCATCGATTATAAAAATGAAAAAGGTTTTAAATATACATTTTAATCTTTATCAAAACTATTATCAGAGAATGAGTTACAAAGCTTTTTTATTTTTTATTACAACCGACCACAGAAATTGCTTAAAAACACGTAGAAGCTAAAAAACGAAATCACTCGATAACAGATACTAGCAATCTAAAAATATCCGTAAAACCGCTTATTCCCAAAGCAGTGGGAAAGCGATTTTTCAGCGGCCACTTCGCCAAGAGTCGCCTCGCGCAATTCCTCCGCGTCCCGAGCTGATCCGTCTTGAAGACGTCGTCGCAGACGGCCGAAGGGGGCCGGGACGAGTGTCCGCCTTCTCCCAGCGGAGAGTGACACCCGCGCGCTTCGGTCGTCACTCGGTGGACATTCTCGACGCGTGCCGAGCGCGGCTCGCATTCCGCGCCCCGAGATGCTCTCTCTCGCCCGGCTGGTTGTTGTTCTTGATTCGGCGCGTGCCGGAGTGTCGCGCATATTTCGCGTTCCAAGGCGTCGCTCGCCCACCGTCATCCATCGCGGGCTGCTGCGGTTTTTATCGAATCTTCTTTCTGACCCGCTCTTGCGATTCTTCGGTCGGGCTCGAAGTTTCTTTCGGTTTGGCGGAGGGAATTCTAATAGGCCTTTTGATAGGGTGGGGCAAATAACTGTTTAATCTTTTAATTAGGAAAATTCTTTGCCGAAGTTGCAATTTACTAACAAGGAGAGTATACGACATTTGGGTAATGGATTTTCCTGTAACTTTGGGATATGTTTTGTAATGTTAAAATATGAAGGAAGCCGTGTCCGTTCGGCCTAACGCTCGATTTTTCAAAAGTTATGTGCTCTTTTAGCA
>UCOM01002607.1:0-24530 GCA_900474385.1 Ormyrus pomaceus | reverse complement strand
TGAATAAAGAATGTCAATAACATAACCTTATAATATATAAACAAAGAAGCAACAGAAATAATAGCTCATTCGAACGAGTAGAGAAAATTTTACCATACCGTCATCTTAAAAATTTACTCAAATGTGAGGCGGGTCCGGGATTAACATAGTAGATGTAATTTTTGCCCGAATTTTAGTTGTAATTTTTAACCAAAATTTTTCTCCGTGTATGTTCGTTAATTCTCGCTTCTAGATTTCTTTTTGTTTGCCCTACGTACGTTGTACTGCAACTATCGCAATTAAAGTTATAAATAACAGTCTAGCCATTTTTCAGTTCGATCTTTGTCTAAATCAACAATATTACTTATATTGCCATTCACCGGAGGAAAACAGAAATACTTTTGGTCTAAAATAAGCTACAAATTTGAAAAATTAATTAAATTGCGCGTCGCGACGTAAATTTAATAAACGTCATCCATTTCGTTGATAACAAGTGCTTACGGCGAATATATACATCCTCGTTTCGGCCGAAAATAGCCTGTTCATTTATTGCACCCCATAATACGCAACTAAAAATCATCAATGAAAACGAATAAGGAGACAATCCTCGATTGCGAAACTCTTACGATTCCGCTCTCCTCGCTATAACTTAATTTTAGAACGATCTCAGGGAACGACTAATCCTTCACTGGGAGCTCATCCAGGGTGTATTTCGATCCTCCCAGAAAGAAAGCAAAGAGGCTACGCGTCAAGTTCCGGGCCGCAGCCGAGACAAGGCGACAAGTGCCTTCGCACCTTCGCTACTTCCCCGTTTATATATATAGTACATAAGCGGAGAGAGAAAGAGAGAGAGAGAGAGAGAGAGAGAGTAGCAGAGATGCGCGCACGTTTGTCTCGGGCGCGAAACCCGAGAGACCGGCGGAAATAGCTCTGGCGTGGCATTGTTCCGCGTCGCGAATCGCCGCTGCTGGGAATGCCGCGCGCCGCCGCTGCAAAAAAAAACCCCGAGCCCGGATCGGAGCCGCTGCACTCTGCGCGGGAGAGGAATTATGAATGCGGCGGAGAGGCGGGATCGAGGAGTGGATTTCCTTTTGAGGGAAAGCACGGAGAGCCGCGGTGCTTTTCGACGCGAGGAAGGAGTTTTTTTTTGCCGACGTTTCGCCGGTTATTTTATTATGGCAGTTGCCTCCGCGTTTATAATCTGAGTAAAATTTGCGTTCGCTCGTTGAAGAGTTGTCGTGAATATATTCGAAAGCTTTCCTTCGGGGGAAAAACGGTTTAAAATCTATTAGATGTTTGATGGTCGCGATTTTTAAGCCAGCATATTTTGGCGGGGGAAAAAGAAAAATTTAATCAAATAAATTCCGAAAGAATATTTACATTGATAGATATACGAAACAAGTCCAATACAACTTTTAATGTGATTCCGCGAGACTCCCAAAAAAAAAGCTCCGAACCCGATGCAAAAACTTTTTCAAACTTGTTTCCCCATTCTCCTTTTTCTCCGACTCTAATACACACACGCACACGCGGCCATATCTCTCCACCCACTGTATCAATATTTGTCTTTCTCTCGGCCTCGTCGTTTCTCTATCCTCTCTTCTTTTTTTTTGCTTTTATTCCCGCCGGGGCGTTTTATCAAATCACGATTGCGTGTGGCGCAGTTAATTTCAAAGAGAGCGAGCCTCTCTCTCGGCTCTCGTTTTGATCGTTCTCGAGGCTTTTGTGCACCCGCCGACTCTAAAGATTCAATAGGAATATCGTCGGGGCGGCATTGTGGCTTTGCTTTAATTGCTAACGAGATTATATGCACTCGCGCGCGAGTGTTATTTATAGTTGACACGTATATCGCTTTCGCGCCCCCCCGCTCGAGTTTGTGTAATGGAGTTTCGTGAACTTGGATTAAGAGCTGCTTGAAAATTTATCGGGTTTCCCTTGTTCTTTTTTTTTTTTTTTTAAAGGACCTGCTATAATGGAAACTGGTATTTCATTTTTCAAGTTCGTGTGTAAACTTAGGAAACGGGATGCAAATGTTTTGGATTTAATTTGGAAACGAAACGGTTCGGTTCGTCGATTCGGAAACGATTTGGAAGCGAAAAAAGGCCAAAATCGTACAACTTTTGAGGCTCAATTATCCCCGAAATAACACATTTACGAGCTCGCCGAAATTCCCCGGTGTTACTCAACGGCGAAAACGAACCAAACTCATACCTCCAATTCCCGAAATATCGCGGATACCTCGGCAGCCGCGAGCGCGAAAGAATTAGCTCGAAAGACGCGCAAAAATCTATCGGGAATTCGGCCGGTTTGCGCGGCTCGTCAAAAATCAACGACGGCAGGCTGTCGCCGCGACTCTCCCTTTCCGCGAGCCAAACGGTTTACAGAGTCGGGGAGCAGATCCTAAAGCATCTCCGCGCGCCACAACAAAGCGGGCAGCTTCTCCGCCGCGCGCGAAATAAACCGATCTCTCTCTCGCGGCGATTCGCCGAGCGGGGAATGTTTGAGCCCCGTTTATTTATAAGCGCGCCGCGATTACCGAGCCGCTGAGTGCTGTACTTAGTAGAGCTCTTACACTCGCCGAGTATGGCGCAACGCCGCCGAGGGAGTTTCGAGGGCGCCGATGGGATCTTGAACTTGATCCGTTTGCTTTGTTCATCGAGAGCGAAGGCGGCTGATGCCTCGTTCGATCGACGCGTCCTCTCCGTCCGATCGTTCATAATTACGCCGCGATATCAAATATCGAGAGAACGACGGACGAGGAATTTTCGGGGTGAGCAAGTGGAAAATTCGTCGGGCAAAAATAGCGGACAACAGGTGCGAGAGTCGACGCAGCCGTGACGTGCCAACGGATGTCTGATTCAGAATTAAACGTAACGGCCCGAAGACGAGGACATTCCAGCCCGCGATGCGCGAGTCTTGTTTCGTTAACGGCAGAAACGACGGCTGAATTCTTTATTCGACGTGTCAAAACGAATGGAATTGAGATCAGCGCACGCGCGACACTCGACGGCGTTACATTTGACACGTTTCGAGCGTTTGAGAAGGCCGTTTTGCTTTAGTCGCTTGAAAATTAGCAGCCGAGTGCGATTCGGAAAAGTTTTGCGGAATAATTTTTGGGAAATAGTTTTCACTTCGTTATAAGTCGGCCGGTTGAAATGCTAAGTTACAGACAGTAAAGTTATTTTGAGTCCGTTTAACAAGTAGTTTTGATGGTTTAAAGAGTGACATGCGGCATCGTAAATGTTCTGAAATGCAACTTTTATTACGAAGCTGCTTAGTAAGTATTTTTGAGTAAATAAATTAATATTCTATTTATTTTACGATATTTACCTTCTCAATGTACTCAAAGGGTACATCTCATAAAGGAATCCTACGGCAACAAAAATACCGTCCATCGTATCTATTATACAATTTAATTAAGTCTATTATCCAACAATCTGCGCAACTATCTAATTTCCACATCTTCACTCTATTATTCACATTGAAATGGAGACACTACTGCCGTTGCCAACAAAAGTCCCACTACCATAAACAAACGCCTCTTACACTCAATAAACGTGCCTGTCCACCTTTTTGCCGCGTAAGATTGCTACACCGATAGTCGTAACATTCTCGAAAAAGATTGATCCGCCAAATAGAATATTCGGCATACCTAACATGTTTCCCATCTCAAAACCATCGGTAATGAGCATCGAGCAAAAGCGTCTAAAAATAGTCCCAAAGCTCGCGCTCGACTGCTCCCAATTTTAACCCGAGAGACAATAGTTGGATTTCGAGATAAACAGCCAAAAATTCGATTAGACAAGGACGGCTTGCGGCGGCCCGCCCCTCGGCGTCACCGCTCATCGCCGACGACGACGCGAAACGACGATGGCACGACGGGTCCGGTGCCAAGTGTGTATTTTATAGTGATAATATTAGACCGTCCGGCGGCCGCCGCCGCCGCCGCCGCTGCTACTCGCCGCCCAGCACACACACCGAGCAAAACAAAATGCACTGCGAGAAATAAAAGAAGCCGGTGGGTATATGCCGGCCAGAGGGCGACGGAAGGAGCCGAAAAATTCTTATTAAACTCGCGGAGCTCCCGTAAATCAGCCGGTGCCTCGGCGCGTTGGCCGGCTTTTTTCGCGGAATTCAGATTAAGCGGCGACGGCCGCCTCACTTTTTTTGGGGGGGAGGATGAATTCGCGGATGGGGATTATCAATCCTGCGGGTGGCGGGTGAAAAATTGTAGCCGGCCGTTTGGTTGGTAATTAGATTTCGTATTTACTGTTTTCCGCTGCGTATACCGTTTTTGTCGATTAGCGAGGCTGATTGAAAAAGATGTGAAATCGTATTTTGGATGGAACTGTAATTAGGAATTAAAAGTACTAAAGTCTTGTGTGAATAATAAAATAATAAAATAATCCAAATAATAAAATAATAAAATAATGGTGGAAATTCAAATAATTAATAACACATAATGCTATAATTCTGCAATTTAATGCAATGTATACTTGGATTAAAAAACTCTTTTTTCAAATTTTGATAAATTTACTCGCTTCTTGCAAAAACTTTCATCCTACTAGGCTCCAATTTCCAATCTTTCCGATAATCTTCTCTTCTCCAAATTCAGCAGCACGTAAGCAACACAACTCCCAATACCCTAAAAATCCGAAAAAGCGCTTAACGAAAGCCCCGCGCTAATACGCCTCTCCTTCGTGGGAGGGAGGTCGAATCCGAAAACCTCGGCAGCGGCGGCGGCGCGGCGGCTCCACAGGTGGGAAATGAAAGTGCCAGGGCGCAAGAAGCGCTCCGCGGCTCGGAAAATCGGAGCCGGCTGCGGCGCGCGCGCGCGCGCGAGAGAGACTTTGTCAAGTTTCGAGAGCGAATCGTGCCGCTCGCGCTAAGCGGCGCTGCGAAATGAGCGGAGCGAGAGATCGATTCGCCACCCCGATAAGCGGAGAGAGAGAGAGAGAGAGAGAGAGAGAGAGCTGCCGCGTAATTAATGGCTTTTATCTGAGCGAGCGACGGCTATTTATCTTCGCGCTCCGAGGAGAAGGAATCGAGCGGGATGAGGGTGGATATTCTGATGCTTGTTTCATTCGTTCTGAGAGCTGCTTAAATTAATGGATTCGCGTTCTGCATTTTTGAACGGGTTTTGAGAAGTTTTCTCGGGCGCGGGCTTCCTCTTACTGGGATGTAAACGTTGAATCTTGGAAGAGAACAGCGACTGGCCTGCAGTACCAAAATAGGTACCAAAAGCAGATATATTGTCAATGATTGATCTGGCGTGAAATATTGAACGTTAAAAATGTTCCCCGACTTTCTTCCGCAGTTGGTTTTAAAAATAAAGCCGGCAAAAAGTTCTCTTTGCGACCTACGAAATTCTACCGTAAATATAACTTTAGTTGTACCGTAGCTGCGCGGGGCTATTTTGTGTTTTAGCCTTAATAACTGCTTCCGCAATTTTCCATTCTCCGCGCGAGAATTTGTGCCCTTTTAACCCGCCGCATTTACTACGATGTTTTAACGCGCAAAGAGACAGTAAACTTCGACGTTATTACTTTTTCGACGAATCGTAAAAACGTTTATTAAATCGTCGTTCAAGTGTTACTATTGCCACTGTCACAAGATTATATCTCGTTTAAAAAAAGAAAATAAAATAAAAAAACACTTTCACTCCACAAATTTCATTTCTTCGCCATAAAATTATCAATTACAAATCTTCAAAGGGCCTCGCCAAAAAATAACCGTATAATTCACTGTTTCGACAATTTCGTAACAAACTAGGAAAGTGTACTTTGCCCACACTCGACTCGCCTTTGTTTAGCCTCCCTCCGCGGATGATCAAAGGATAATTATTGTGGCCAATTCAATAAAGGCGTCTGACGAGGCGGCGTCTGTGGTATGCAATAAATAGCAGCGGAATACGAGTCGGAATGGATGACCTAATTGCCGTCACGGTGACCTGGCAGCCGTTCGAAAACGTTTTCATTAAGTGCTGCTCAAAAATTCGATAAAAGCTCGAGTATGCCTTGCTTTTCTCTCCTCTGGCATCGATGCCGAACGATAGCCGGATATATATATCGATTCGGTTAAATACTCCGCGCGATAAGCGGAGTATTGTTTAAATTTATGAAAAGTGAAAAGAAAACCGCTTTTATATCGTTCAAGATTTATCAGGTAGATTAATTCCCAGGCGAGTGGAAGCCATTAATTACAGAATATTCAACCCCGGCTGAAATCATACTTTCAAACGATGTTTGCATTTAAGATCTTAAATCTCTAATGCCCCTCAAGAATCTCAAACAGCAATTCGCACGCGAGCGTTACTAATGTAGTCCCGCACAATCACACCTGTATAACGAAACGCGCGTCCCCTTATCGAGCAAACAATCGAAATGCGACCGTACAATAATAAAGATTAACATGTTAAGCAGCATGCATATTCACACCGCGAATTCCGCGCCTATCATCCAGAGAAAAACCTCTCCCCCCCAAGAGCCAATTGAAGACTCCGCGAAAAAAAAAGTCCCCCTTTTATTACCCCTTTCATCGACTGGAAGCGCGAGAAAGCGCGTAACCTTCCATTACGCCGCGAGAGCCGCCAGCTTTGACGCGTATATCGTAAAAGCCATCCGGCGGCGAGAGCTGTTTTTCCCTGGGATTTTCGCGTTTTTTTTCTTCTTTTTTTTTTTTTGTTAACCGCGCACGCGCCGGACGGAGATTAACATCGGATTTTTACGAGAACTGTGCGAAAAAAAAACGACCCCCACCCACCCGCTTTTATTGTTTATTTATATATTTGCGCGTTTGTTTCGCGCATGTTTATTTATGAGGCCCCGCGATTTCGTGAATTATTTATGTGCGCGGACTGTACGCGAGGCGAGAGACGCGCGCGGTTTTTACTTTGCTTTTTCGGGCCGCCTCGTCGCTAAATGATACTTTTTTTTTTTTTTTTTGCTAAATATCGAGCGGTAGGGCGGCAATATGGGGAATTTTTCAAAGATTTATATCGCGCTGCTTTTAAATGCAAGGTTTATTGGGAGAAAATGGCGTTTTAAATTTTTAAAAGCTTTATGGTTTAGTTACGAGGCCGACTCGGCTGTTTAGATTAATACTAATAAATAAAACATTTCTGTGTTTGACAAAGACGTCAAAACTATATTTAAACGTTATGCATGTTTAATACTGACATATTTTTTTACCCCCAATAAACCTTCCATTTATAATACGTTTAACGTAAATTTAATAATTTTATGCTCAAATGCTATCATTTACATCGCGGAAACATAATTAGCTCGTCACTTTATGCATTTTATGCAAATACTTGTCTCGCTGTGTAAATTAATTGTCGTATAACGTATAATTCCAACTAGGTTAAAAATAGAGAAATTAATGGGGCGGTTCACTCCTCATTTAAAGAGTCCTATTAATCCAATGTCGACTCTTTAAAGAACAACTTTATTCCACAGTTGAAAATCCTAAAATCACAAGTTACCCAAACCCCCGAATCCAATTAATCCAATTCATCCACGCCCCCGACAAACGAGATCACCGCCGCCCCGCGGCAGCAAAAAGCACAGCCGACAAACATTTACATCGAAATGAAGCCGAAGCCGCGAGGGCCGCTTTTGCTCGGAAATCCGAAAGCCTCGTAAACCGCGATAAAGACGCCGCCGAAATTCGTCGCCGGAATTTACGGCGCGGCGCTCCTCGCGGAGAGCCGTAATGCGATTTCGCGCCCCGCGAAACGCGGGAAGAAAAGAGGCGGGAAAGAGGGGGGACACAGCCGCTGCGGCCCGACAGTTACGGCCGCCTTTTTGCTCTTCGACTGAGAAATTAACTCGGTGACGGGGCGAGTTTTTCGGCCGGGGATTTTTCGAACGGCTGCGGATTAGGGGGGCTGCCTGTGATATTGGAATAGTTGCCGTTTTAATGCTTGCAAATGGTTAGTGGAGTTCTTCTGCTTCGGAGGACGGTTCAGAGGGGCGGACTGACATTCGTTGGTTGGCAAAACCCCCTTTGTTCGCTTTATGTAATTTATAAAATAAAATGTAAAGAAGGTAAATTTTTACCACAAGTATATACATTTAATTTCAGCGTGGAAAGTGCCCCGAAAAACACTGGAGACAGCAGCTGAGTTTTCAGCGAAGACGAGAAAATAAGAGAGCGCGCTCCGTTCCTTTCCTCCGCGCGACCTCCTTCGTTACGGCAATCTCGAACTTCTAATTTCTCCACCCTCCGCCGATATCCCTCATACATTAAAGATGCTCGCGCGACGATTTTCCCGGGGGCCAAGATTGCGTGACGCGTCGACGCCTGCACATTTGAATTTTGCATTAAACATCGGGCCGCCGCCGCCGCCGCGCGTCGTAATCTTCCCTTTATTGAGGACTCCCGCGCAGCTTGGCCGGGGGGGAGGGAAAAATTTCGAAAATTCAAATTGGCCCTTGACAGTTCGTCGGGCGCACGGCTCCGGAAAAAGATAAACAGATGGAGATGACGGGAGGGGGAGGCGCCAACGTGATTCGGCATCCCGGGAATTCGAAAATGAGATTTTTCGGAGGGGCGCCTTCTTTTAAATTGTTTTCCTTTTTTTCCCCCCGGCTCCGCGCGCTGCGCAGCTTCGTAATTATGCACTGTAAGCGCTCGAGTTGGGTTAGTTGTAAACTGGTCCGTAAGGCTGTCATTCGCTTAATATGTATGCTGATGGAAATTCAGCGCGGAGTAATGAAATTTCAGATTGTAAGTGACAATAAACGGGAAAATTAGAATTTCATCAAAGGGATCGAAATTTCCGACATTCGCGAGAGCTCGTCATTAAAGCGCATCCTATTTTTTCCAACGACGTGTAATAAATTGAAAATCAAGCCCGCAAAACTCGAATCTCTCCTCGGCAGCAGCCGCGCGCGGCAAGAACCTTGCAAAATCATGCGCGAAGACGGCCGCATCTTATTTTTTTCTCCCCGGCGTCTTACTTAAGCCCCCGCCGACTCCGTCGTCCTCCGGCAG
The DNA here is from genome assembly GCA_900474385.1 of Ormyrus pomaceus. Taxonomy (NCBI): domain Eukaryota; kingdom Metazoa; phylum Arthropoda; class Insecta; order Hymenoptera; family Ormyridae; genus Ormyrus; species Ormyrus pomaceus. The sequence goes on along the minus strand of UCOM01002607.1, from coordinate 15,554 downwards.
CCGGCGCGCACAGCGGAAAGCTAGGAATTTAATTTTCTATTTTACTAGATTTTCGCGGCGGCGGCGGCGCGCGCGCATCCCGGCCCGGAATGCGAGAGCCGCGCGCGGGCGGCTGCTTTTATCCTCGACGGCGGGGGGGGGGGTTTCGCCGGGCAGATCGATATAGCCTCGGCGAATGCTGAAGATTCTAGCGACGCTGACGATTGAAATATTTCGCGCGAAAATGAGGCGAGAGAGAGAGAGAGAGAGAGAGAGTCCTGGCGGCTGCCGGACGACGGGGGGAGGTGGAGGCGCGGCTGTCGCGTGTGGTTTTGTAAGTGGGAGGGGTGTTTCTTCTTTTTTTTGTTTTTTATTTCAAGTTTCAGTGATTTTCAAAGTTTTTTTTTGCCGCGGATTAAGAGTACGCGATATGAAAATGGGGATACTAAAAATTTACAGGCCTCATTAATGCAGCCCTGCCTCGAGTTTTTTTCAATTTAAAGCTGATAGTCCGAGGTTGAAATTAAGAGGAACGGCTCCGAGGCTGGGGAATAATTAAAAAGCCATATCGACGAGAGTCTAATTTTCCGATTCGAAGCCGTAATTATCGATCTCGCGGGAAATGACTCGATGCGCGGCTGCATTAACAGAATTAAAAGCGGAAAAATCTCTCCGCGAGCTCTCTCTCTCTCTCTCTCTCCCTCTCCGAGCGAACGGAGCATAATGCTAAAATTGTTATGAAAGTCGATAGCTTATTCGGAGTACACTGTTATATACTTTCTCGATGTCAATTTCAGCCTTGTCGTCGGGCTTTTTTCTCCCCGGCGCAGCTCGCGGAGCGCCAAAGCCAAATCACATGGCGCGGCGGCCATGAATATAAAAGAATATTTTCAAAGCAAGAACGGAAAGAGCTTTTTTTCGCCCGGCAGTAAATTTTTTTTTTTCTTTTTGCCTCTTCTCTCAGGGTGTTTGGCTGCTTCTTTCGCCTCCATTTCCCTTTAAATCCGATTCTTGCTTAATAAGCCAAGCCGATAGTTTGAAACGATAGCAAAAGCGCAGTGTATAAATAGTTGCGAATAACGGTTATTTTTATTTTATATTGTTGTTTGTTCAGGTCATCCGAACGAATCTAAACCAGGTCAAGAATGTTAAATAAGTGTCTCAACTTTGAATTTCGACTTAAACTGCCATTCGAGTATAACTAATCCGCCTCTCCTCCGCTAAAAATCACGCCCCTCAGCACCCAACCACAGCACGCCGACAAGAATCTCACTCGAGACCGCCGCTCAGAAACGGGCGGCTCCTCGGCGCAAAAAGCGCGAGGCCAGATAGGAATCGTCCTCCCATTTCCGGGATCGAACAAAGGGGGCCGCCGCCGCTCTCGTCATTAGCCCCGGAATCGATCCGAAATCCTGCGGATCCCGGCAGAATTCGCGCCCCCGGATTCATTAACGCGCGCGGGCCGTAAGTGGCGACGCATGCGCCGCGCGGCTCTAATGAACCGGGGGATTGTCTTTGACAAATGCCCGGGCATTAGCCCGGCCCCGTCTCGGCCGCGCAAACACACGCACGCATGCATAAACATCGAGAGAGGATCGTCCCCGGGCGGCGGCGACGACGACGACGGCGACGACGCCGTGCGCTGCATGCTAAATCGTAAAAACAGACGAACACACACCGTTTATGCGCAGCTGCGCGTCTTGGCATGACGAGTATTTGGGCAAGCAGATATAACAATTTTGAGCGAAAAACAAGCAAAATTATTTCGATGGTATTTTATTTTTTTAATCCGAGAATGTATTCGCCTCTACGCCCTTGGATAGATGTGATCGCCAATAGTTGGCCAAGTTATAGCGAGTTTGAGTAAAACTGACTAGAATATTAAGCAATTGTTGTGCTTAACTCAATATAAAGCCTGCGAAAAACCTAACACACTTTTAGGGTTTAATATGGTCAGTAGACGGTGAAGGGACCAGGAGAATAACATAATGCCTTTTAGTGTTCGATATGGTCAACAGATGATGAAAGACAACATAATTCATCACTATTATTATTAGAACTGCTTGACTGATTCTTTAGTATATGTAACTATAAACATTTGCTGAAGAGATGGTCAACGATCTAGTCAACTGTTGGTCATTCGACCAGCCCAAATGGTTAATTTTCACTACCAGAGGATATTAAAACTTACTACCACGACAATAATCAGCCGCAACATCGCCTGCCAAAGCCCACATTTACAAATCAATCATCGAAAAAGAGCCACTTTCCCTCCGAGCCTTCCTCCTACTAACGAGCAAATCAGCAGAGCCTCTCCTCTCGGACGCCGAAGAAGCCCGGTGTGCCGGCCGCCGCGCGCAAAGTGCATCGGCATCCAAATATAGCGGGCCGCGAGGAAAGAGCGGCCCGATGAGTCAGAGAGCAGCTCTCTGCGGTGCCGCGCGTTATGCACACGTGCCGCGAGAGCCATGCCAAGAGCCGCGAATACCTGCGCTTATAGCCACGGCACGAGCCGGCTTTGATCAATTACCGGCCGCCGTGCGCGCGAAAAATCCACCCGTAGGCACTCGCGGCTGAGAGAGAGAGAGAGAGATGCGAGCTCGCTTCTCGGAGGAGTTGATTGTTGGAAGTTTGAACTTTTTCGTAGGAAGAGTGGGGGAATTTCGGTTGTCGCGTTGATTGTTCTGGTTAAAATTCAAGCTGTGCTTTAATAAATTATGTATACAAGTATTATGTTTGCATGCACTTGGATATTTAAATCTGATTGTTTTAATAATGCCGGTACAAATTTTTTCTTTTAATACTTTCTAACGAGGAACCTAAAACCATTGCAAAACCGGTGATTTTTAGAATTTTCGGACCTCCCAACTGAACCGCATTTTTGCAGGCTAATAATGAAGCCCAAACATTTGCTTTACAGCGCCGTAAAAATTCTTCCGCCCAATCATCCGATAAAATTCCCTCGACAATCGCGCGCGACTTAAACGCGGAAACTCTCCACCTGAAAACAAAAAAAAAGAGCGCGGAGATTACCGCGGCGTTTCTAATCGTAAAATTCGCCTCGTTATTAATAGCAATTACGGGCAGTGCTCGGGTGGATATTTTTTCCCCGCTTTAGAAAGTCCCTCTCGGCGCGCTGCAAAAGTCGCGGTGCAGCGGCGGCGGCGGCGCGAGGAGAACAAACGGCCTTAAAAAGACGCGGTCGTGAGAAAAACACGTCGCTCGTCAACTGCAGCGGTCCCGCGGTAAGAGTCTCCCCCTCCCCTCCGCGCTCCGCGATCTTGCCGCTCTGATTGCAGGAGGAAAAAGGAGGCGACTCGGCGGTTTCCCGGCGCGAGGAGAGAGAGAGAAAAATGCGCAGCGCTGCCCGCTAATAACGAGGGATTGCGGTTTGTTTACGCTTCTTCCGAGAAGGTTCGGGACGCATATCGCGCGGCGACGGATAACCGAAGCGACTGGCCGCCTCTCCTTTGGACGTTTACGTGATGTCTTACTTGTATTTGTATGGAGAATGCCGCGCGGACTGATGTAATTTATTGCGCATTGCGACACTAAGCGCTTGATGATCGTATGAACTGGCACGCGTTTCTTCACTAATAATGGCAATGTGATGGTGGAGAAAGGATTGCAATTGCTTGATGAAAAGCTGCCTGTCTCGAGTCCAAAAATCTCAGCTTGATTGAATGAGTTTCGTAAAAAGAAGAGGATTACATCGAATTTGGGTATAAAAATGCGCGGGTAAAGGATGATGTATTCGTTATTCCGACGGAAAAGGTGAGGAATTACACCGATCGATCATTCGCCATTTTCTCCCATCTCCCTTTTGATTCTAACGGCGGCGGAGAGCTGCGCCCGGCAAAATTATTTCTGTGCATTAAAATAGCTTCGTGAAGTTCTATCGAGCGGCCGAAAAGGGAGAGAATAGCATTTCGAATCAACCGCGAATTTTCCAGGGGCAGGCAAAAAAATCCCGGGCGCAAAGGTGTATATATATAATAAAATGTGGGAGAGAGCCGCGAATAACTCGACTATTTACGGAGTGGTAAAAGCAGCCAGTTAATGAACTCTTAAGCCAAAAGAAAATAAAGGCACCAGCGGCCGAGAGGTGAATTTTGCGAAAAATCCGGCCTGGTTCTTTTTTTTTCCAGGGCGCGGCAAACAATCGCAATAATTAAAATTCATGCGCGCGGCTTTCTCCGCCGAGTCTTTTGTTCCCGCCTCGGGGAGCGACTTCTTATATTTTCGCGAGGACCGCCGTGAATTATGAATATTACTCGGCGGTGCATTACTGCGCCTCTTACCTCCCCGAGTGGTAAGACTCCTGGGCGAAAGGTAATGGCGACGCGTGTCTTCCTTTTAATTCAATTAGGCGAGGGAGAGAGGAGCAAGTTCATGCAAATGAACTTGTGTAGTTCGAGGCGCGCGCGAAGCTACTGCCTAAGCCTCGTTTCGCGCCGTTCGACAAAAATTCGGAATCGTTCCGCCGAGTCTTGCGTAAGAGAGTTTCTCCCTTCCACGGAGTCGCGGGAATGTAAGAGATTTTTATTTACTGCTTCATTAGAATCTGAAAAGTTGATGACGTGAGTAAATAAGCAGTGAGGATTACTGTCAAACATATCATTAAATTTAAACTACTTTTAATGTGCAATTGTACATTAAATTTAAGTTTTTTGAGCGTGAAAATTTAATTTCCTTTTTCTGGATTAATTTTTGGAAGGCTTTCAAAACATTAAATTTAATGCAAATGCACTTGTCTCGTGAACATAAACTGAAACTTCAATATTTGCATTATTAACATTTTCTGCGCGTCCATGAATGTTGCTTCGTATATAAATTCGCATTAAATTTAATGTAAAATTTTTAACAGTGTACATTTCCAGTGTTCTTTACTGGTAAAACTTTAACTAGAAATAAGTACTCGCTCCCATTACTTCTTACAGTTGCACGCTCATCATCACTATTTTAACTCGAGAGAGAGAGAGAGAGAGCAAAAAATTCCCCAAACTTCCAAAGTTTATTTTTGATTTACGACCTCTATTTCCATCCTTAATCCAAGTGCTCCAACGGTGTTTACAGAAACATTAAATTTATATTACGCCCTCTAATTTTACTTGGCCGCGCGCTCATTCCCGGTTTACTTTCATTCTGGAAAACCGACGAGTACAATAACGGCGTTACTTATCGCTCGTACGAAGAATTCCCCCGTTCTGTCTCCAGGAGCGGCGGCGCTTCGAGGAAGTCGTAAGGGTCCCGAGGAACGATCGGCGTTTCACGAGCCGATGTACGTATATATATATATATATGTACGCCGCTTGACGAGCGAATCGCTAATCAATGAAAGCGATGACATCTCTCGAGCTTTTCCGCAAACCGGAAAGTTCAGAGGGGGGAAAGCTCGGCAGTAAGCTCGCGGTACTTTAGGGCCGGTTCGTGTCATCGGCGCTGTAAAAACCGGCCGTTCGAGAGCGGCTTTTCAGACCAAAGGGGTAATGAAAGCGCGTAATTCACGCGCGGGGGCCTTTGTGCATAATAATTATCGGGCCGATTAATCGCGATCGCGTCGCTCTTTCGAAACCAACTTTCCTCGGAGGGCTCGACGTTTTTCACCGTTAAATCGCCGAATCGGAGCGTGAACGGGAAAATTTTTTGATCTCTTTTTTTTCCTTTTCAGAAATTATGCGTGTAAGTTATGGATGATAGATTTATCGCTTGTGATTCTGACGGAAAGTGTAGTATTGAATAATAATTTATACTGTGAAATCGTTATAAGATTGGAATAACTATTATTTTTCAATCGAAACTGGCAACTTCATTAAAACTCAATCTCAGTACTTTGAAAATATATCCGACGCATAACTAAAAATGACGAAACAACGCCCCCTAAAACTGCCCCATCCACCAACGAAAAATATCCGGTCCACCACCCATCCTCCGCCCATCGAAGCCCACTCCAACCCGAAAGAAGACAGCGGATAACGGATCGTCCGGCGTGCAGCGCGCGAAAATAGCCGGCGGGGAAAATCTGCGAAATTTTCAATTTGCATTCAATTAAAGCACAAAGCAGGGCCGGGAAATTCGAAGCGTGCCGTCGGCAGTCCAGGGCTTCCCGCGACAAACTTTGCCGCGCGCTCGAAACGGCAGAGAGGGAGAGAGAGAGAGATAGAGAGGCGGAGGGTTTGTCCGCTGCAAAGTCGAAACATAGTTAGCATCGAATCGAATATATACTAAAGGGATGAGGATCCGAGTGTGTCTGACTGCTCGGCGAGCGCGGAGAGGGCCGCGCGCGCAAAGCTCGATTGTTAGTTCGCTCTCGATTGTTTAGCTGTGCTTTATGGCACGAGCGCACTATGATCGTTTTCGGGAATAAATATATATGCCGAGGCGGGGGCTTGGTTCGGGTTGGTGAAACTTTTTCGACTTACGCGCGTGGAGCAAAAGAAAGTAGAGGTGAGCGGATGGCTTACCTGAAACAGAGAGAAGAAATTTTATGTGCGATTTTTTTTTTTAGTAATTTTGGTTAAAGTAAGTTTAAAGTGGAGTCGAGTGCAGTGCGATTGGAATTATGTAAATTGAATGGAAGCGAAGTAAAAGGCAAGAGTTTGCTGATCATTATTGCAGTCGGAAAAGCATAATACTGATTGGAAACTTTTAACCTTACACTGGCCGGAAGACGCGCATTAAAAATTAGTGAATTCCGGAAGCGTATCGTGGTTAATTTTGTTTTATTACAATCGATGGCATTCGAAAGCTGAGCATTTACTTCGTCTTTACAACAATGACGACTAAGACACTAAACACCAGCAAAAAGAAAACTCCTCAATTTCTTCCAGCCTAAATTCCCCGGCCACTCCAATCTGCCCATACCAGCTCGTTCGAAATTTTCTCCAAGCGTTCACCGGACGCAGCCCGGAGGCCAACTCCCGAACTCGAGGCCCTCCCCCAAAAAAATCGGGCAAACTAAGTACGGAGAGCCGCAGTATCCGCGTCAGGCGCAGTCGATCCGTCGCGGCCAGTTGTTCGGTTCTCCGACGGGGGAGGGGGGGAATTTCCTCGGTTTAAAGCCTCGTAGGCTATATCGGCCGCGGCTGGCGACGCGTCGCTCCGGGAACAATTGGAGCATATTATTTACTTAGGGGCTCTTGGGCCGCTTCGCGCGGAAGTAATCGGCGACGAGCCGCGCGCGCAGAGAGCCCGACGCGCGCGGATTCGGTTAGCCGGGGCCCCGATATGGCCGAGTAATGAGGGCCGCGGTGCGGGTTCTCTCGACGGCGAAAAATTCCGGTTTCGAGAGCCGGGCGAGTAAGCTGATTCGATTTTAAGAGGCGAATTTAGTTAGAGTTGAGAGGAAGTTTGCTTATCTGGGTAATATTTAGGAGCGGGAGAGGTTGTAACGCGTTTAGGAAATTATCGTGAGTTTGTTATTTTATGTGAATTGTTTCAAAGTACTTTAAGACGATGGGCAAAAGGGGTACGAAATGCGTATGGATGTAATTCAGATTAAAAATTTGTAAATGTAGAAAATGTTTTTTTTTAACGCAAAAATAGTTTTTTATTTGAAATATATAATACGTAAATCTATTTATTTTTACAATGTATATTTATTGGTAATAAAATAGCATCTCGCAATCAATTACTAAAATGTACATTCTAAAATAATAATCGAACATTACCTAATTAAATGGTTAATATTCAATGTTTAAAATCAGAGCAGTGAATCTTCTAGAATCAATTTCCAAATGGAATATTTGTAAAATTCGCCTTACGTCGGCAGCCCGAATCCATTAACATGAATTATGGCTAATAGCTGCTTCATTATTTCAGATCGGATAATACACGACAGAGTTTGATCAACATCTATGGCCCGGAGGTGCAACGCTCTCCTTGTTAGCGAGGGTCGACACAGTTACAAATTTCCGGTTAGTTAGCCCAATTTTTTTTTCTTCTCCGCCACGCGCTAAACAAGTTCCACGTTTCGCCAACTCGATTTTAGCGGATTTTCATATTGGCGAAATTTCCCGATTTTAATTCAAGTGTCAAAAACTCGTACTGTTGCGTAAGCCGCGGAGTTTCTTTTGGATTGGAAAGAAATTGTAGTTTCTTTGAGTCCCAGAGGAGAAAGTTTAAAATACCTCTGAGCGGCAATTATCTGAATTAGCAGAATAGTTTCCGAGTTCGGTGAGATATGTCTTTACGGCCTCGGTTTATATAGCTTTAGTTAAAAGGCGATCGTTTTCGGTCAAGATCACAGCATCGTTAAGTTTCATAATTTTATTTTATGCGACTGTCAATTTAGTTTGAAAGTTTCACGGGCCATTGACGAGACAAAGATTTTATAAATAAAAAAACAGATAAGACGGTGTTTTCGTATAATTTCATTCTTAATTAAATAACTTAAATAGTTGAATTTATTTTCGTTTAGACAAACAAATTTTATTTATAAACATAATCGTTTTCTTGATTTGCATTTCAGCTCTTAGAGGGAAAGTTGCACGCGAGGCACTTTTGCATAGGCAAGGCCACGGGATTTGAGGAGGCAGCGAAAAATAAAGGGCAAGCTAAGATAACAGGAGGGAGAAAAGATGCCAATTGCTGACAGCGACGATCGAAGGGGGAAGACCACAGTCTCATTAATTAGCGGCGGAGTCTCTGCTTATTTACCCCTACCTTATCAGATTTGAACTCTTAAATTAATCAAAATACCCATGTATTTATTAATAAATATCTGTATACTTTTAACCCAAAAAATAATTTTAATTAATCATTACGACCCAACATTTTACCAGCCTTCCTTGCACCACCCATTACACGAGAGCCGGGCACCAAACGCGTTCAAACTAACCCTGCCGCCCGAAGCAGCGAAACCTTCGCGGAAGCTTCGCCGGAACCTCCCCGTATCGAGAGAAGCTCCTGGCGGGTTTGCCCGATCGGCGGAATCAATGAGGCCGTAGATCGACAGCGGCTGTCTCCGGAGGTTGTAATCTCGGGGAGCCTACGTGACGCGCATAGTCCGGAACAAGGCCGAGGCGGCCCGTACTTCCCCGAATCGCCGCGCTCGGCTCCGGGGAGGAGTATATACTTAGTGGCTCATGAGTGTTTTGATGAATGGGCCCTCGAGGATACTTGGCCTCGTCGAATTTAGCCGGGCTTTGCTTGCTTCGGTTCGTGGAGAGTTTTTGCTTGATTACTTTTTTGTTTACAATGAATATTGGATGTTGAATATTCCAATTTGATATTAGTTACGTATCGACTTGTTTGTTACTTAATATTTGAAGGTAAATAAAAAAGACTCCTAAACGTGTAATTTTGCGTAATAATACAAGGCGTCCAACTGGATTTGCTCATTTTCCGTCCCATAAATAACAATTTCAAAACAGCTTTTCCAAAAACTCGCGTTTTCGGCGTGCACCGCGTCTACATATTTATGTCAAACCCACTTAATTTACATAATCCACCGGTGCAACGACGGCCCGCGACACTCATAATAATCATCGTAACGATACTGCTTATCCCCGATAAAGCGCCTCTTCAATTAACAATTTCCCCTTAGCAAAGTTCGACCTAATACAGCGTGCAGCGGTAACCCCGGCAATGCCCGCGTTTAATTTTAAACCCATAAACACATACACATCGCGGGCGTGCGTTCCGTGCGCGATTCGACGCGAACGTGACTGATTACGTGTGTTCTCATTATTATCCGTGTCGTTGTTATCGTTATTACGGAGAGCCCCGCGCGCTCTGTCGCCGTCGTCGTCGTCGTCTCTGTCTTGTTTCGCGTGCCCGGCGGCGCTTTTCCATCCCAGGCGCAATTATGAACTGCCCTTCCGACCTCCCCGACAAACAGACGCAATTTGGCTAATATCTCGGGGCTTTGTTCCGGGAAAAAGGGGCCGCCGCCGCCACGGTTTTACCGAGTCGATCGGTAACCCTGAACTTTCGGGCTGCAGCTCGAGTTTTTGGAATAACGGTTAATTAATTAAGGGAGTCGAAGCGGAGGGCCGAAGTTTTAGGGGCTTTTCGAGTTTTAGGGTAGAAAGGTAATTGAAACGGCGGCTGTGATTTATTAAACGGAAGGGGACGACGATTCGCCGGGCTGTAACTAAAAAGAGAATTGAATTTATTTTATTTCCGCAAGCCCGCCTAATCTTGACCCAATTCTGAAAACGTCCACTCCACGACAAAGGTAAATTGAATCCCATTAATTTGCTTTCCAGGGAACCGTCGCGGAATACATCAACTGTATACTGCGGGCAACGAAATTCCCCAAAATCCCGAGGACCTTCCCCCAGCCGAACCGAAAATCGGATCGGTGTAGAGTCTCGCGGAGCGCGAGAACGCCGATGAGCGTCGCCCTGCCGACTGGCTCTAAAAATAGCTGCTCGCGTTGACGGACCTAATCGCTCGGGCTTGGCATCGGTACAAAGGCCGTCAATCGCGCGGCTCGAGCTACGGATCTGGAATGTGCTTGGCCAGGTGTGGCCTTGCGGGGAGATAAAAGAGCGCCGCGGGCCCGAGTGCGCGTCTTCTTTTTAACGAGTCGAAATGTTCGCGTTCAAAATTTCCGTCTAATAATCGAGCTCAAGCGTGAATCGTGGCGTGGATTAAACCGGTAATAATCGGTGCAGCAAAAGCTGAAATCTCGACGTCAATATCCTCCTTAATCTCCGCGAAAAGGCCCTCTTAAAAGCGTCGCGGCAATAAAAATGCCCGCGGGCTGCATGCGCAAAATTATCCCCCGAAGAATCACGTCTTCGCCAAAGCCTCTCCTCGCAAAGCGGCAGCAGGGGACGACTTATTGGATTGACTCCTGTCGAGTGGCCGTCTAATGTCTATGCAAGCTGCAATTACGAGGCGAGATGGAGCTTCAGCGGAGCGGAGAGAGAGAGAGAGAGAGAGACCAGGGCTGGTTTAATCTCGAGCGCCGGTATCATCGCAATTATTCTTCGGGCCGGCATAGTCGCGCGCCTCGTTAATTATCGTCCTTTATACGGTACTTTGCCCGGTAGTTTTTCCTCCTTCGGCTTACGGGGCTGATAATAAAATCTTGCCTCGCCGTCGGATGATGGGGCCGACGGGTCGCGCGAGGGCCCTGCTAATAAATTGGAATTAGTTTACATAAATTTATCCCCCGGACGACTTTTTAATGACGCGCGGCGCTGCTGTGCTTTTTTTTCGATTTTTATTTTCGTGGCCCGACGAGAGACGGCCGAATTGCGCCGCCGGGATGCGTTGGAGGCGCTTAATAGAGCATTTTCGGGGAGGCTTTTGTATCGCGCGTGAATTTTCTTTCTTTCGATGGAATTGGGCTTGGACGATTGGAACGAGTGTACACTCGGGGGGCAATGACTTTTGGATGTGTCGTGACAGTGACACGAAACAAATGTTTGCTCGTATTCGTAAATATTTATAAGCTTTTGTAACTGCTGTAAACCTAACAGAGAGCTTTATTAGTTTTATAGAAGATAGGTTGAATATTTAAGACACCAGTTCACCATGTAGGGTAATTACGAAACCAAAAAAATTTCATTGAAAAACAGCTGCGACACATCAGCTGAGTATATATACTTATCTAATTTGGTTAATGTCTGTAACAAACACCAAGTTCTCGGCAATATAAATCAAAACAGAAATTACATGTCACGCGCAATACGTCTTCCCTCAAAAAACAAATTGAAATCGTCTTTAAACAAAGAAAAAAAAAATTATCAGAGTAAATTATGACAATATAAGAGATCCCGACATCTTTATGCCTGAAATTTTGCATACAATTTAACGAATGCGGTCCAGAGAGCTTAAAGAAGAGGCAGCTGCTTTATACGTACGAGTGCCACCCCAGTTCACGCACCTGCGGCAAAGAGAATTCCTCAACCGAGTTATTTCCACTGCGGCTGTACCTCGTCTGATGCCCAGCCGAGCGAAAAAAGCTAAGCCGGCGCTCGACCACTTCGCAATATCCGTTGACTCAGATATTAGATTTTTTTTCAACGGGCATAGAAAGGCAGAAATGGCGTGTAAAACAAAAATCGCGTTTAAAATTATAAGTACAGCGGCGCCGAAAAATGGAAGGACACGGAATAGCAGAAGCGGCGCGCGCCGCGAAATCCTTTCCTACGCAGTGCGGCGGATCATTTTGGACGGGCGGTTAATTCTTTTTCTGGCCGCGCGCCGACGGCTGCCGAGTTCCGAGGCGGAACAGCCGCGTCGCCGAGCGTTTTCGGTTTTGGTTTTGCGGTCCGAGTTTATCCCGAGTGACGGAGGACACTTTTGTTTTCGCTTTTCGACACTGGAGGCCAAGAGGGAAGCGCCTGGGATCTCGACTAGCGAAGTTTCGAGTTTTGTCTCGGGGAAAAGATTTTTGCGAGATAAACGGTGAATAATTCTACAGTTCGTAAGTGTCGCGCGTTGAATTCGTTGAAACATTATTACAAAAGGCAAGATTGATGGGATAATTGAATATGAATATGTGACTGCTAAATATAATAAAAACCGCCCAAGTAAAAATAATTTATATAATTTTTATCAAGATTTTATATAAGTTTTATGTCTTTATATATTTATATATAAAAACATGAAAAATATGAGCTCTAATAGTCGTCGTTTGCTAATTTTGTCATGAGAGGTATAAAAGGTTAGGAGGCGCCACCAAGCGGAACTAATTTCATTTGTGACGACTGGCCTAAATCTTGACATTATTAACCGTTTTATTGAATAGCAAACTCTTTGCGCCAAAATCGCCGCCCAAAACAAACCCCAAAAAATGTCTCCCCACGAGCTTATAAGCAGCGGCGACGGCGCGGAACAGCAACAAAAGCAGGCAGCCGCCGCAACCCCCATAAACCATCCTCAAGTACGTTCCATAAAGCCGGCCGGGCACAATTGAAAACTCGGAGGGCAACACGGCCGCCGCTAAATTAAAGCGTATGTAAATAAAAAGAGCAAACAGAGCTAACGATTCAGTCCTCTCGCCATACTTTCATTTCATTACTAAAAAGAAAAAAAAGAACTAATCTCACCCCGCCGTCTGCCTCCTCCCTCGTTATTCGCGCCGGCATTTTTTTTCGCCTCGGGACCGTCTTTTTACCCTCTCCTTTATCTCCTCCGCGGCGCGGCGGACGCGATGCAATGCACTTTAATGCAGGGCCAGTTTATATCCCTACCGGCGGCGCTGGCTGGTCGCGGTCTCGCGGTTTTACGGCGCCGCCGCTTGTTTCCCTCTCGCCCGCCTTACTTTTCGCCGAGATCCTCTGTTATTTGTTTGCGTATGATACTTTAGAGTCGCTTAGTGTAATGTTTAGGAGTCTGGAGGGCCACCTGAAAGGAGTAATTTGAAAAAAGGGGAAGCAGCTTTGATATCTTCTGGGGTTCTTGGAATATTTACATTTTTTAAAGAAACAATGATACTTCTTAAATTCAGTTTTTTTTTATTGCGAATAGGATTAACTGTAATTAAAAGAGTACAATCACCCTTATTTATCGTTTCGACAAATAATTAAAAGTTTCGTGCTATCAGCAATAATCAGTGCAAGGCTAATAATGATAAAAAGTAAGTAGAGCAGTTAATGTAATTGCCCGAATACACATAGACTTCAAACAAGTACTTTAACACGAGTTCGCCATAGATTCATCATGCGCCGCTTTATCTTAAATTAAAAAAGTTTAAATCTTACAATGATCATGACGAATAATGAGGCTACAATTTTTAAAACTTTATTTTAGTCACCCCCACTTATTGTTTTGTAATATGACTTTAATAAATATTTATAGTAGAAAGCACATTAAAGCCAAAGAAAAAACTAGTTAAAGTAGATGCGAAAGTTTACTCTCCACTCTTCAAACTTTCTTCCTTTAAAAAGCATTTTTAAAGAGATATTTCCGGCGCCTGTACTACATTTGCTTTAATGTAAAAATAAGGTTGATCCTCCTTGAGCTATTCGCAGAAAGTATCGGCGATATCCAATACTTCCTGTATAATCATTTATTCACGTTATTAACTTACACCGCGGAGCAAGAATGAAGCTTAAAATCAGTATTTCAGAATTAACCGGAGCTTTGACAGGTTTATCGACTACTACTTTGCCCAAACAATAATGCAATGTTCCAAGCCGGCTGATAAAAGTAATTTTATATTTATTACTTCATAGATCACAATGTCCATTGTTTCAGCCAGCGAGTAGGTTACAATGCAGCCCAGTATTTTCAAAATCCACCGTAGGGCAACAATCACTTTCGCGGTTATACATCCATTGCTCTTCCGCTTTTATTCTTTCCTCAATAACCCGTTGTTTATTACTTTATTGTTGGGCCGAAATCCCGCGTTAATTCGTTTTGATGAGTGATTCCACGTACAATTCTTACTCTTTAATTGTTTGGGTTTGTTACAAAGATATTTGTTGAACGATATATTGTAAAAGCTTTGTTAACGATAAAAAACGCTTCAGCCTTCGTAGTTACCGAAATAATCATCCAATTATTATCCCATTCGTTCTGTTTCATTTATAGGATTCCAATCTCGTATTTATTCGTACCACGTAAAACTCGTATAAAACGCACTTTACCATTTTCAATAAACAAAAGCAAACCCGTTCAATTCCAGCGTATTCTATTTTCCAGCGTCCTCTGCCCAAATATCTCTGGTCATCCTTCCGCCATTTTCCTCCCCTTATTTCCAGAAAATAACCGCGACCAATACTTGCGAGCTTTGTAATTTTCGTCGAATCGACGCAAACCCTTAGTTCGGCGTAATTGTTTAATCAAAGTTTTTCGGTGAAAACGAGAGGCGCCGCGAAAACGTTTTATAAAAGTGGGAACTTGTTATCTGATCGGTCGGTTTCGCGCCAACTTTGTACACACATATTCCGTATCATTTGAATGGCCCGGGCCAAAGTTTTAGCCATACACAATTACGCGGCAAAATTAACGGCGCTCATATAGCCTCGTTCAAATTAAGTTTCGTTTGACTTGACTAATACTGGCATTCATTTACTTGGAATTGGTTTCAGTTTCTACGTGCAGTAAACGGCTTGTCACACACGTTATTTTGCGTCCCAAGTTATCACGGCTAATGGAAATTGTGCGATTCTGCTGATAGTTTTTTAAAACTTGCATTTGTTTACTTTCGGAATAAAAATATTAACCGTATTAAATAGCGATGTATATTTTTTTTCATTTTTCAAAATTAAATTGTTTCGTTAGGAAAGTTTTTTTTAAAAAATCATGCTTTCCAAAGTAATTACACTTTTTATTGTTTAATATTTCATACAGCAAACCACAACGATAATAGTGATTTGTATTTACTTCATGAAACGCTTATCCAAACATTCGAAATCCGGATAAAAACAAGCGCGAACTCCACGTGCAGGGATTTTCGAAAAATTTATCCAACGCCTTCGGCCCAATCGACACTCGCACCTCGAAAAAAGAGCTCGAAATCCAATTAAACGTCCGTAAAAACGAAAGACGAACGAGCTTCGGCGGACAGAAAAACGCATCCAGCGCGGGAAAAGCGATTTTCATTTATCGAGTTTTCCCACTCTTTCTGCGAAGAGAGAAAAAAAAGAGAGGGATGGAGAGGCGGGGGG
>UCOM01002606.1:0-24531 GCA_900474385.1 Ormyrus pomaceus | reverse complement strand
TTTCTTAGATTTGTGCTAAAAGAGCACATAACTTTTGAAAAATCGAGCGTTAGGCCGAACGGACGCGGCTTCCTTCACATTTTAACATTAGAAAACATATCCCAAAGTTACAGGAAAATCCATTACCCAAATGTCGTACACTCTCCTTGTAACTGGATTTGATTGGCTGGAAGGATTTGATCTCACTGAGAGCGAGATAACGTATATTCGAGAGAGGAAAGAAAATTTTATTGAATATTGTATAGAGGGCGTTTTAAAAAGCTTTCACGTGCATACAAAAGGCTTGCTTCGTCTTTTAATTCTTAAAACTAGTAAGGACTAACGGTAAAACTAAAGCAGAAAGAAAATAAAGTAACTGTACAATTATAGCTTGTGTACACTTGAAAGGCAGAACGTCGTTAATCCTCGTGTACATATTTTAAGAATTCAACGTACAATCGACTGAAAGCCAAAGAAACAAAAGTGCCGGCGTAAATGTATTCTTCACAAGTAGATGCAGCCAAGTGAAGTCAGACCCAACTTTGTGCCCCAACGTCCACCTTACTTTATTAAACCTCGCCACACTTCTCCTTTCCACCGCTTCAACCGTAAATTCTCCTATCGCGCCCGAGCAAAAAATCACTTGTCCCAATCTCCTTCTAATTCATGCGCCAAACTGGACCAGGCCGTGTCTCGGGCTCGCTATTGCCAAACTAACCGTGAAAGTGCTCCTTGGCGACCGATAGCGCAGAAATTCCGCGCGCGGCAAGCAGCATAACGACCCGAGAGCGAATATTCGAGTCGTGCACCGCTGCCGCGAAGGCCATCCGGCTTTTCCCCCGCGGTGTGTGTGTGTGTGTGTGCAGTCTCGCATTTATTCTGCCGGTCCTGTGCTGCGCGCGGGGATGCTTTCGCGCGCTTTTGTTGCCGTTATAAATGGCTTCATCCGCGGGGTCTTTTGCCCGCGGGATGTATGTGCACGGTGTCGGCTTAATGGGATGATACGTCTCGGGCGGAGGACGTCGCCGAGCGCAAACGGGTAAGAGGACCTTTTTGACCTTTTGCCGTCAAGGTTGGCTTTTCTCGAGGTAATTGATTGGCGCGTTTCGAAAATTTTTCAATTACGGCGGGTGGGCCGTTTTCTTCGTTTTT
This sequence comes from Ormyrus pomaceus, assembly GCA_900474385.1. NCBI lineage: Eukaryota > Metazoa > Arthropoda > Insecta > Hymenoptera > Ormyridae > Ormyrus > Ormyrus pomaceus. The sequence goes on along the minus strand of UCOM01002606.1, from coordinate 23,400 downwards.
TCTGCGGTTTTTACCTGGTGACTTTTTATGCAAATGAGGAAGTCTTTGGAATTAGCATAAAATAATATATATTGCAAATTAGGAAAGAGTCTATTTTTGCAGCGGCTTGCTTAACACTTTCAGGCACCGATCGATCAATCTTAAAAAAGAAAAAAAAAAAAAAATCCACATTTCGCAGGATTACCGTGGACCGATAAGCCCTTTTTTCACGAGAATTCGCAGGACTCGGGTAAAGCGGCTCGGTAGACCATCGTCCACGATTTTTAACACCTCCGCGCAAAGCGTACCGTATTAATATTTATAAACCCCGCGAAAGTTTCGCATAAAGTCCGACGTCGGGCCGCAGAGAGAAAAAAAAAATGAATTTAATACGGGTACGCGCGGCGTATAATTATCGAAAGCCATCCACCGAGGGTATACAGCGCTCGCGCATTTTTTTACACCGTAATAATGTAACTGAGGCTTTCTATGCCGCTATTAAAGAGGCAAAGGTATTATTTTCATTGCATCACCGCCACGCGCTCCGAGAGACACACGACAGTCTGCGCGCGCGTGTGTGTGTATGTGTGTGTGTGTGCGGGGCGAAAATTCCGCCGGCGAGACAATTTAGATACCGAGACAGGACCCCGGGAGGCGACGCATCCGCGTCTCCGGAGATCGTCGGATTTAACACCTTTCTCGTTGCGCGCGCCAAAGTCGCAAATGACAGGCTTACGAAAACCGCAAAGGAGGGCTCTTTTCCGCCGCGCGAAAAACGTCAATGATCGCCTCGTCTCTCTCTCTCTCTCTCACTGTCTCTCTCGCTTACCGCAATTATAAAGTTATCAATCACTATTCCAGCGGGCTCGGAGAGCGCGCCGAAGCGTGCAATTATCGCGCGAATTACCGCGAGGCGCTAAGAGTTCGCGCGGTGGGGTATATATAGAAAAAAAAACTCGCCGCGGGATTTCGAGACGCCGCAATGTGGAAGCGCGAGTGGATGCTGGAGTTTTTTTTAGATTCGGGTAAAAAGTCGCGTTGGCACGCGGAGAAGGTGATTTAACTACTGCGGCGGGGCTTACGACTATCGGGGCGCAATGAATCATTATTGTTTAATTACTGCCTTTTAAATTAATGAACTGTATAACCCGGAGTGGGAAAGAGCTGATTTTGTTTTAATAGTTGAAGGCTATCAATTAAATATTGCTTAATTTTGGCAGAAAGTCATTATTAAGTAAACTAATTTATCATCATTAACTTCCGAAATATGTACTTTTAATGTATTTTAGGTAAGTCAAGAAAAATTACTACTTTATTTCCAATACTTTTTCGCGTTCTCTCTTTATTATAATAATTCATATTAATTTAAGTTATGTCATTTCGATTGACATAATAAATGAAAATGGAAATTACATGAAAATCGCCTCAAGACATGCATTTGTCATTTTTAATTTCCTTAAAGCAATTCGTATAATAGCCTGCATTTAATTTTACTCGGGAGTTTTATTTTGTTATTTCTTTTGGATACTTTATATGTGTAAACCTTTGCTAATTCTTTAATAATTTTTTACTCCATTTGCAGCTGATTTACTTAATGTACTACGCACATTTTTAATAATTCCTACGAAATGTGTCATGGATTCTTAAATATTTAACAGAATAAACTGTAGTTGGCTTTTCATTTAGAACCTGTATAAAAAAGCTCTTTAAATTCGACCTGTGGTAACTTTAATTTTAAATTAAATTATAACTTAGAAAAGCGTATAATTTTTTAAGATACTTTAAAATTAAATTATCACACGCTTGAAAAAACTTAATTTATGAATTTGTTGCAACTCCAAATATTTATTATATTTCATTACGTTAAACTCATCCAATCATCGTTAACCAACTAAGCAAATAGTTTAAGTTAATTATATATCTTGCAATTTGATTTATTAAGAAAAATATATAAATATATAAATTTATATAGTATAATGGCTTAATTAAAATTTCTTATTCATTACTTCATTTTATCTCATTTACTTTATAAACGATTTTTAAGAAGCGTGGGAACAGCAATCGCAGGAGACAAAATTTACAACATCATTAACGTACTCACAGACAGCCATCTTTGAATTCCTAAACTGAAATCACCCCTAAAAATACTCGACCCCGTGAAAAAGTTGATTTCGCAACGCGAGCCAAAATGCGCCGAGCGCGGCGCCCTCCCGAAATCCCCCGAGAACCACGAGGAACCGCCTCCTGTCCGGCGCACCTGCCCGAATCCCGCGCGCCGATCGGCTCCGGCAGGCCCAGGGACGGCACGAGACAAAGTTGAGCAACGCGATTGCCGGCACGCCGAGAGCTAATTGTCCGCCGGACACATCTTCCGCGACCTCGCCGAAAGTGAGAGCGTGCCGAGAGAGTTTCGGCAACCACCCATCAATCAGCCGCCGCGACCCCGAGGACGAAGGGGAGAGGAACGTAAGCTACGGGTCGCTGCATCTCCGTGCAGCCGAGCCGACTGCACGGCTTGCGTGCGAAATTTCAGGAAGCGTCGGAGAGAGAGAGAGAGAGAGACAGAGGCGCCTTGAGGAAGTGACGCGGAGTAGGATACGGATGCTAAAGGCTAAAGGTGATAGCTTACTCATTTATTGGTCGGAAAACTTTTTCGAGTGACGTTGGTTGTTGTTCGTTTTTGCATTTTTGTAATTTCGGTCGATTAATATAGTTAAATTGCGAAAATTCAGTTTTTACCGGGCAAAGTAGTTTTTTTTTTTAAACAATTAACGTCTAATTTATGCCGAGGGTAATGATCCTGTTTAAAAAAAAATCTAAAACAGGCAGTATTTAATTGATTGTCTGCGGGTTAAGACACGTCAAAGTAAAAAGCGGTTTTAATTAAACAGTAAATGATTTAAAAATCCTTTTTTTTACGCTTATTCGCAGGCTCGTATTTGAAACTTGAGAAATGGACAGGCTAAATTTAAACATTCAAGGCTGTTATTAAAATTTTCTTTAATCAGCAGGTGGTTCGAAATTTTAAAGCGCGTTTTCGTTTAAATACAGAAGGAAATATCGGTATGTGTTTTTGACCCGTCTTTGAACGAGCTTTTATATTATTCAGGACGTATGAGACCATCAATAATGATTCAATAATTTCTACATGAGCCTCGTAACAGCGTTGACACTAAATCCGTTTAATCTGAAATAAAGTTTCACCGATGATTGTACATCATTCGAAAAAAACTTTATCAATTTTCTATAAAAAAAAAAGTTATTAACCGTCTCTCTATCTCTCACCTAAATCTAACGACCCAATACGGTTACGTTAATTTTTTACTCTATTTACAGACCCACATCTAATCTTCAAACAGATCCAATTTCTAATTAGAACTCGATTACGCATACCGAAATAAAAACTCAGCCGCCTAAGCTTGCGTGCTTAGCGTCTTACGTCGACTCGTTCGTACGACAAATTCATCCGCTTTTTCGTATATATACGCGTTTTCCGCAGAAACAAAGTCCCCCGGTAGGCGGTGCCTATTTGCGGCTTTCTCTGAAACCTCTCGCGTTTGTGGCTCCTTAAAAGTGCATTACTCTCTCGGGGCCGGTTGACCGACCTTGACGAGAGGAGCCGATTTAATTGACCCGTTTATACTCCCGCTGAAACGTATATAAACTCTCAGCTCTCGGTGAAATTTGCCGAGACTGTACATACATTTCGAGAGAGAGAAAGAGAGAGAGAGAGAGAGATGGGCACTTGGTTAGACGGAGATAATTTACGAACCGTAACTGGGTTTTACGCCCGTCCAAAGGACACGCTCGCCGCGGCTCTTTACCGCGCCTTGGAATTCCGGCGGCGCTCTCCGCGTCCTTGGATAAATTAATTTTTCGAAAGTATATCTCGATGTAAAGTTAATCAATGCACTTTTCATCAAACGTTGCGCAATTATTGACTCCGGAGCCGGCTGTATTAGCGCGCGAGGTGGCGCAACGCGTTGCTTCTAATTATCTTTGCATTGCTGGTTTATCGGCGCAAAAAGATACACGTACAAACGGATCATACGTTCTAACAATCCTTACAAAATAATTCGACCCTCCAGTTTCGATATATCGCGGGATCATTTAGCTTGCCGATAAATTTTCCCGATCCGCGGTTATTATAAAGTATCGGCGTCGAATCGCCGGCGTTTTTTTTTTTTTTTTTTATTGCTTTACATACCGAAACGCACACCGCGGCGTCGACGCAAACGCTCCGCTCGTTAATTACTCGCTTACCTCCTCGGCGAGGTAACGGGCGTATATATGTACGCAATTGAAGCGCGCGGTGTTCATCATCTTTCATTGAGCGGCGTTTTTGCGGACGTAAAAAGATACCTCGCGGGCCTATATATTGCGGTTTCGCAGAAATTCGAGCCTCATTGCGAGTCGCACTGAGAGAGAGAGAGAGAGAGAGAGAGAGAGAGGGAGATCATAAACGGGTTGCCGACGCTGGAAATCTAGTGCGCGGAGTGCTTTCGTTCGTTGCCCCGCAATTTGTCGCTCGCCGCGGAGATAAATCGCCGATTCTGACAGGAGTCGGAGAGGCTCGCCGCCGCCTGGACTCGAGAGACGACACGAGGGATTTCGAGGCGAGCGCGGTGCACTGACCGACGACGCGTCTTTCAAGAGACGGGGCTTCGCGGACGGAATTGCGAGAGGACGGCAGTGAATGAACGGAGAAATTCAATCTATTGTGGACTTGAATTACGGTTAAGTTGGGATACCGAGTTGGTGGATAAGTGGACTTGGGTTTAAAAATAACTTTTTACGGGGACCTTTTTTTTATTGGTTTTAACGTTTTGCTTCAAAATCCAAGCTTATTGGATTAGAATTTATAGGCCGATGCTTGCTGACATTGCGGTACCGTCTGAGGCTGCATTTTTCAGGTAAATGATTTCAATTATCAAAGCTAAAATAATAATTTATTGTTAAAAAAGAATTAAATTTCAGAGCTATTTGAAGCAATAATTCAGTTATATACGATTATTCGCTTTCCACTTCGTCAATTACATTTTGAAACAATTTATTAAAATTAAAAGTGTTATTCCCCTTAAAAGTGATGCGCGTAATCATAACTGACCACCTCAACGAATTTCAGTACACATTCGAATAATTGATCGTAAATTCCCATACGATCACCATAATCAAGCTCGTCCACCCATAATAATTGCCCGAAACGTCTTCATGCGAACGTTGACTCATCCCGGCATCAACAACCTCCCAAGTTCACTTAGCCAGCAATCAAATCCGGCGCGCGCATATAGATCCCGACCAAAAAACCAGCCCCCTCCCCTCTCGATCGCCGGCTCCCCCGCAGCTCTTCCTCGTGAAAGTGCAAGGAAAAAGGAAAACGAGAAAACGGATCCAACCTCCCGCGCGAAGAAGCCTCGGGAGGAAGAATCCAGATGTAAGACAGCGCACCGGCCGCGATCTCGGGTATATATATAAAAAGAGAAAGAGCGAGGAGAGCGTCCCGAGGAGGAAGAGAAAGAGACGCAGTAGCAGCGGCGGGCAAGCAATACACACCGGTCGCGTTGGAGGGACGACGACGACGGCGGCGGCGGCGGCGGCGGCACACACCGGCAAGGCTGCTGCCGCCGCCGCCGCCGCCAGTCAGTCTTACGATCGCCTTCTCGCGGGAAGGTTGGCGAACCCGAGAGAGAGAGAGAGAGAGATAGAGAGAGAGAGAGAGAGAGAGCCACACGCCTGAGAGAAGGAGAACCTGGGGGCAAAGAGAGAGCGTGTCTGGTCCGTCCGTCTCGTCGCCTTTCGCATGTGCAGCAGCAGCGGTTTTTTGTACGTACGCGCGCACCGCCGAGATGATAGCGATGACATGAGTGCTTGAAGCGCGTGTGTGCCGGCCGATTTATTGTTTTCCGTATTTTATTTATTTATTTATTTTTTTTGTTTTTATTTTTTTCCCGTTTCTCTTCTCTTTTCGGTTGTTCGTTCTTGTGGGGAGGAAAAGTGCGCGTGTGTATTGGTGGATATCGGTATACATGTACGCGGGTATCGGAATATGAAAGTCAGCTCGTAGAGCTGTTTTCGTCGCGGAAACAAAGTCGGGAACTTTCATTCGGAAACGAAAACGAAAAAAAAAAAAAACAATATACAGAATTAACCAGCGAGCTCGGATGATGCTCGACCACTCGGGGGACAGGCACGTGAATCGGTAATCGGCAAAGCGCAGCGCGGTGAGCGAAGAGGCAGAGAGAGAAGCAAAACTACGCGGCGGGGGAGAGGAAAACCATGCGCCTGGTTAACGAGCAGCTCGGCAGCGCACGTGGGAGATAAACCCGTCAGTGTTCTGGTGTCTTCTCGCCCCGAGAGATAAGTATCCTCCGGCTCCGACCCGATACACATCGGCGCCGCTGAAGGCGGAGGCTCGGAAGCTACAACTGCAGCGGCAACAGCAAGAGCAGCGGCGGCGGCGGCGGCGGCAGCGGCGAGAGGACGACGGCATCGTGGCACGCGGGTGAGTGAAAGCAGCAGCAGCGGCGGCGGCGGCGGCAGCGGCAGCAGCTCGCATTCCTTCCTTTTTTTGCGGCCGAATAATTACATAGCGCTCGGCGACTCGTAGTTTCGCGTCGGGGGGCTCTATTACATGTATCGCGTACGCGCGCGCGGCAGCTCCGCTGCCTATATACACTGCACCGCGATCGCGGTGATGTAAAATCGGCGCGGGAGGAGCGGCGCGCGCGTTATGGTCGCGTGGCGCGACTTTTTTTTTTTTTTCTTCGCTTTTGCAAACGCGATACACATTCGGGATACGGCGCGCGCGAGTTTCGACAGCTGATGCGAGCGCCGGTGAATTTTAAGCGGACGCAGGGGGAGCTTCTGCCGCGCGGTTTCGCGTAAGCGCGGCGGAGGATCGGTTGCGCCGCGGGACGTTTCACGAGCGATACCTGTTGCGTGCGCGCGCATGTGTGTGTGTGTGTGCGTGCGCTTGGATCGGGAGAAATTCGTCGATGATTACGTGAGAAGAGCTCGATTGCTGGCGCGATAGATGCTGGAGCTGATGTTCTGACGGTCGGTTAAAGTTTAGATAGGAGTTTTACGAATTATTTGACGGCGGGATTTTCGGGTCGGAAGAATTTCGTGAAAGCTGAAATTGGTCAATAAATAAACTAATGAATTTCTTCAAAAAATTTCAATAAGCAAAGTATGGCAAACGATGTATTGGTCGATCGAAAGATGCGCATAGTGTTTCTGAAAATTAGTTTTATCTCTTGGAATGTGAACTTATATAATTATGTTGTCTAAATGTATAACTGTGCTCGTCTTTGCTTAAATACTTTATGAAAAATTGTTAAAAATTAAAAGCAATTGAAAGGTAAACACACACGGTGATTAAAATTTAATACGCAAATTATTATTTTATTATACTTAACGTTTATAATAATAACGTAAAACTCCGATATTAATGTACTAATATCTTAAGTAATAACAATGAATTATACCTCGTTCACATATTAAAATAACAAGCTAATAAAACGCGGAATATTAGTTTTGTAAAATATCGTTGCCGTAAAATTTCCCCCACCATTTATGTCGGTCGTTTAAACAGAAATAAAGCAGAGCCCAATATTTTATTGTTCAAAACTGAAAAATATTCATTTCTGCTTGCCCTCTCATTTTTCTCCAAACCAGCTTTCCTTCAACCGCAAAAGAAGTACATTTTTGAAGGAACGAGTCGAATTTAAAGCCCCCGGATAATCAAAAAACATACGCCTATCGAATAGATAAGGAAGTATCGATTTTACAATCGAAAAAAGTCCGGGAGCCAAATTAATTTCTCGATGTGTGCGCGCAGTGTTCGCTTTCCCAACATTTTTACTCCTCGCATACTTTCTTAAACAAGTTCGCTCGTGGCGCCGTCCGCCGCCGATCGCAACGTATTCAAAGCGCTCTTAATGCAGCCGAGAATGCTCTAAGCGGCGGCTGTTTAACAGCCGCGCAACCGTAACGCCACCGTTAATCCCCGAACTCGGTGCACAATGCCAAAGACGTGCCAGTGTCGATTACGGCGATGGGCGAGACTCTAATATTTCCCGCTAAATCGCCGCGAATTAACGGGCTAAAACGGTTAATTAGCCGGCGGAGCAGCCTGGAATCTAATCGAATTCAGTGCTCGCACAAATTGCCGTACAAATGAAAGAGACCCCCATTTGTAAAATTAAAACCTGCCCCATATATATATATGTATATGTATGTACGCGCGAACACAACTCGCTCGCTCGCCTCGTGTCGGCCTCGTTGCGTAAGTGCTTACATGCGGGAAGCCATAATCATACGGAGGAAAAACGTACGGCCGGATAATGGAAGGATATTTAAAAAGGAATCGAGCGCATTCCACCCCCCCGTTTAAGGTGCACCGCGCCCACCCTCGCGACTCTATGCGATTATACCGGCGATGTGTCACGATCTTGAGTGCTCGTGATGGCGAAGGAGTCTCTTTTCCGAGGGGGGAACGTTTGAAGATTGCTTTAAAAGGACGTTGGTTATCGAGCAGTTGGCTCGTTTCGTGTGAGTGGGCTATCCGTAATGAGTTTGAGTAAAGCCCATATTGAGGCTTGATCTCGAACAAACTTATCTTTAGGAATAATGCGGAATTTATGAAAGCTTTTAAAAAATCTAAGGAGTTTTCTATTACTATTTGACTCTCAATAAAAGGCTTGATAGTTCATTCGTAAACGTAATGCTCCCAAATGCAAAAGATTATAAAAAAACTTCTTAAAATACGCATCGACCCGAACCATCAGATTTTCCCATTAATTCGAGCGACAATAATTCGCCCCGTCGAAGAGCGCACAACAATTCCGGAATAATTGGCAATCCGCTTCGATCCTCGTGCACACGTATCCCATTGTTCGCCGATTTCGCGAAAGGAAACTCGCGGCGTCCCACATATCCCGGCGAGTAGCGCGCGCGACCGTCGTATCCCCGCGGTCGGTCACGAGCACCTGCCGGGACCGGGAGATGATGAACAAACGCCGCTGGAGACGAAAAAAGCGCGAGCGGATACGATGAGAAAAGGCGAAAAGGGCCCCGGCGCGCGCCACGCATTCCGGAAACTTTCTTCGGGCGCCGCGCCTGCCGAGCGCGAACCTCCTTTAATTAGATTCCAAGATTTTACAATCGACCCGAGCTCGGACATCGCGTGGACGTGTCTGGCGCTCATCGGGTAAAAGTGGAAACCCGCACGATAACCGCGGGGAATTTCTTTTTTTTCTTTCTTTTTTTTACTTTTACTCGAGTCGGACGGGCTCTCCGCATAATAGGTTTTAACGTTAAAGAGTCAAAGCCGGATGGAGGACGATGATGTGCGCGGCGCGAATGAAAGTGAAATTCCCGAGGCTGCGATGCTTATTCTAACGATAAATCAGTTGTCAGCGTTTTTTTTTTAAACGTCACTCTCGAAAGATCTCCGCTTGATAATGCGCGTCGGCTGAATTTTGAAGCGCGGACGATTGATTGAATTTCTTAATATCGTGAAAATCGGCACTTTCTTTTTGGGCTGATTTTATTGAAAGGCTATTATTTCGCCTCGCGGGGACTTTATATAAATTGAATCGCCGGTATTAATTTATGAAGCAACGCGTTAGTCTCAATACAACTTTGTATAAATTTCTAGTTATTAGGCAATGAGTGTGAAGTATTTGCCCAGAGGACTCGAAGCGTTGGCTATTAAACTAGTGGATCTACAGCTTGCCACTCTAAAGTTCCAGCGAAAACTCGATTTTAAATTAACATAAATACCGCGAGATTTATAACCAGAAAAATGACAAAAAATAATTTTTCTATCTTATATTTTTTCTGCACATTTTTATCCCTCGTTACATTTTCAGATAATTATTCAAAATTTATTAGCCGCAGATTAGACGAGGGTCTTTCCAGCATTGCAAGCCTTTAAATTATTTACACTTAACGGAGATCTCCTTCGCCTGAATACTTAACTTTTAATAACCATTGCAAAATTCCAGCTAAAATTACAATTCATTAAGAGTTTAAATAACGCCTTACACTTTCATTAAACCCGATAGTTAAATGATGTATTTAAGTGCAGCGAGCAGTAAAACAAGAAAATTCAACTACTTTTATTCGCCACGGTTCACTTGACAAACTTGATTTTTGGTTGTGTAATCGGTTTTAGCCACGGTTTCCAGCCTCGTTAAAAAGGAGAGAGAGAGAGGGAGAGAAAAAAAAATAGGCACGTCGGTGTCCTTGATGATGACAAGACAAAAGGATCCCGAGGATTTACGGAAATCCTGCTGCTTCTTCTCGGTGATGCGGAAATACGACCTCATAAGAAAACGGCAGGCCTTTCCCCGAGTCCGAAGAACGCTGCTTTGTAATGTACCTCGTAAAACTTAACTTCATTCGTACGTGCACTTTTGGATTTTCTATATCAAATGTAACCGAACCTCTTATTTAATAATTTATTTTTTCTTACAATCTCATCAATTTTTTTTTTTCTTCAGCCTCGGTAATAAAGTTTTATAAATATTTTTTATTTACGTACGCGTTTCAGGCAGTCTTTTAAAAGAGTAATACTTGTGTTACTAGATAAAATGTATATACGTTGGATTAAATTAATTACGCCGAGAACAATTTCCGTTCCACTCCACGTTTTATTATAGTTTACGCGTTTTTCAAACAGATATCTCGGGTAATGACGAAAATGTCTTTTTCTCATTGAGTCGTTGGGTTGTGCATTTTTAAGCCAACGAAGCAATCGCAATACTCTACGTATTCTAACAGCCCATTTCGGCGGCAATATCAAATCTAATTAACAATGATTCAAATTTACAAATTACGAGCGCAATTTACAACCCAATTCGTTCCATATCATAAAATCGCAAGAAAATCACACTGACGTTTAATTAAGGATATTAATTTAAATTAAAAATTCTTTCGGTCTCGACTAACCGCCAAATCATCAAACCCAATTCCGATAATTTCCCACACTGCCCCCCTGCGGTAATTTAAATAAGTGCACTTGAAGTCACAATTACCCCAGTTATTTTTCATTAGACGCGCACTTTACGACCACACCGCAACAAATCAATCGGCATTCCTCCCCGAGATCCCCGCTCGCGCGATGCACTCTCCCGAATCGCGAGAGTTGCGCAATCGTTCGAGGCTCTCCTGCTTTCTTCCCCGCGCGCCGAGGGTAAAAACGAGAGCTGCATACGCGCCAGCAAAAATTACAGCGGCCTGCAGAAGTTATTTTTCCCGTTGCGCCCACACGTCACATCGTAAAATATCGTAACTCCCGGAGCGCGAGTCCGACAAAAAGCGTCGCATTGCACGCGATCCCGAACTCCTCGAGCCCGGCAATTTCGCGTACCTCCGCATATATATATATATGTCTCTTCCTCCGCGCGCCGGTCCAGCTTTAATTACCCGAGAGCGGCGGTTATTATCGCCCGTCCGCGTCTCCGAGTGCCGTTTGCCCCAGAGGTGTCCTTTGCTGGAATTCGCCGCCTTCTTTTTTCTTCCTTTTTTTTTGTCCATCGTTCGCCGCGCGCGGCTGATTGTTTGCCGAGGGAAATTACGTCTCCTCGGAAAGCGGTCGGTTTTTAATTTTATCGCCGCGCAGTCTCTCTAATTCCGTTAATGCCGCGCGCTCTCTCGCGGGCGCGGGAGGCAAAAACAAAAAGGGACGCGGTTGCGGGCTTTTGCCGGTTTATTCGTTGCGCGCCCGGCGAGTTAAGAATAATGTACGAACGGTGTTTTTTTTCGTTCGGGTATTCGGTTAAGTTCTGCGTAATATCTGGCACGGGAGCGAAATTCCGTTTCCTTGAAAACACTTCCGCACGTAAGTGCTCGTTAAAATATCTTTGCTGCGTATACGATTGAGCCTGGAGGGAATAATTCTTTTTCTTTTTCTTTTTTTTTGCCATCCGTTGAAAAGCGATTGATTTTTCGGGGTTTAAAAATAGCGCGCGCTTTCACGCTGCTGAGAGTAACTCTCGATTTTATTATCGGCCTTTAATTTCAGTGGCGATTATTAAATTTTGAAATTATTAAAAATGAGTTAATGATATTATCCTCGAATGATTCTGCTTTTATTTTGATCGTACCGATAATTGGAACGATCTCGTTTGAAATTCGCTTTCAGCGGGACATACATATATATACTTATAATTTAACGAGCTATTTACGATAATGTTCAACCGCGGCGTAAACAGAGTATTTTTCGAAAGGAAGCTTGTTCCCTCGCTCCCGCAGCATTGCCCCTGTATCAGCCAGTAAAAAGTATATGCGTATATCTTTAAAAAGAATCCAGCCGACTTCGAATCGTCCGTGTTTTCAGCGCGCAATGCCCAACATTCGATCCAAGTTTTCCTGTCCAAAAACACCGCTCCCGAAAACAATTAGCATTTTGCATAATAACTCGCGCAGGAACGCATTGTGCATATGTATATATACATATCCCACCGCGAGCAGTCGAAAACGCAGTCTGCGCGCAGGTGCGTGAGCGCCGCGGATTTACGTAAGTGTACATAACCGGCCGTTAATAAGAAAATGGATCATGCAAACGACCTCTAAGTGCCGTAAGAAAGTAAAGCAACGATTTTTCGCGCGCGCGCGATCGCCCGGCGCAGTTTTGCGGCCGCGCGCTCGCGGACAATGTACATATAACTTTTACGGCTGCCCCGTAAAGGTCTCCTCGATCGCGCGTCGCGCGGCGCGTATATCCTGAACCTCTCTCGGGGGGGAGCTGTTTCCCAATGCCGCGGAGCGCGAAAGAATTCCGGGCCTCTCCGCGGAGATTGTGATGGGCGATTTCTGAAATATATTTTGTTTTGCCCGCGCAGCCGATGGAAGTGGGACTTTTTTTTTTTATTATCGCGAGGAAAATTGAGGTCTTCGACTATTTTTAGTGCGCCGCTGATGAAAGACGGAGGAAAGGGAGAGGGAGGGAGAAAGGTCAATTTTCAAATCCCCTCACGTACCGAGAGCGTAAATTACTGAAAACGGTTGCGTTTTAAGGAATAATTAGACGCAATTTGCGTGTGGGATATTATTTATGACGCGACGCTCCAAGGGAAATCCCACTTATACGAGTTGAACAGTTCTTCAACGGGATATTTTCATAATTCACCTTACTTTCGCATTCACGGATCTTCGCAGGAGGTTTCAATCAAGAATAATGCCGGAAAAGCGCTTTGAAAGTTTTTAATTGTCAAAACCCCTTTTGCGACATTCCTCCCTTTTCTTCGCTTCTCCCTAAAAACGACGGCAAAATCACCGAAGAATCCCTCGATTTAGCAGCGCGGCACGCGGGCGCAGGACGCGATGGGGCCGTACAGTCGTGTCGCGCATAAACACAATATCGCGCGCGGCTCCGAGCGCATCGCTTGACTTTCCCTCGCGCCGCCGAGGCTCCGCGGGCGACCGGCGCACACAGCTGAGACGCGGCGACGCGTCGATCCCCGCGAGCGCATTATAATGGAAAGGAAAAACCGAGCCGCCGCTGGACCGAGACCGCCGGCGACTTTTCTTTTTCGTCTGCGTGCAGAAGGCTTTTTCGCCCGGGCGAATTGGCCGCGTCGCCCTGTTTTGGTGCCGGGGCTTTTTTTTTATCAGTCTTTCAGCGAGGAGTGTTTTTATTTCGAAAATTTTTTTTTAAGTGCAACATGGAAAAGGAGCAAATATATGTTCTGCTTTTTAATGAGTTACTTTTAATATTTAACGAGGATTTTTTACTCTAAAAACTTATTATAGCTGCAATAAATTAATGAAAGTCCTAATCTACTTAGCGAAGTAAGTACGAAATTAAGACTAATAGTACTTGTCTCCGCGGAGAGAAGGCTTATCTAAAAAAAAAAGTGCTCATAAATAATTAAACGGGTAAGAAACTACAGCTATGTCGATATCATCGCATTGTAGTTCCGAGAACGCAACGCCGCAGAACGAATGCTGCAATTTAAGTATTGGGCGTGGAAAAAATAGGTCAGTCACTTGGAATTCTTACGGGCAGGAAGTGCGGACCTGGTTTGACTTTATTAGTTTTGCCACTGCACACCGAGCCTCTCTCGACTTCAAAACGCACTTCGTGTCCGACGACTAGTCAGCTATCGCCGAGCTTTATCAAACCCGTTCTCCCAATTTGCATCATTTAGCCGTCGAAATTTTGCGGCTAATTCGCCCGCCGAAAGAAACGAGATATAAAGAGATTATTATAATAGGTTTTCTTTCGCCGGTTAAAAGGTGGGTTCGCGTGCTTTACGACACACCGACCGGCACTCAATAAATCGGCGATAAAAGTTCCGCGCGGCACAAGTAAGAATCTAATCGCACTCGTGCGTACACCAAAAAGTACACGATCGTTATTACGATTCCTGCATGCGAAATGGGCACGTAACGTCGGAGGGATTTCAAAGCGACGACGGGCCTTTCAATTTCCACCGTCTTTTTTTCGCGGAAATCGTTTATTAAAATCGGGTATAAATAGATTTTTCTGGCGTGCGGCTTCGAGCGTTTCCTTTTTTCTTTTTTTCCTGTTTAACAGAAATTACAGGTTGGACGCTGTTTTGAATCACTCCGGGTTAATTGTCACTTTGAGATTTACTAAACAAGTACGTTCGTGTCGGTGGTTCACGTGCCTTTACGCAATTAAGTATTTAGAAAGTAAAATCCAGAATCGAAGAATTTATAATCGAACGTTGATTTTTGTTTTTTTTAGTCGGCATTCGTTCGTTTTCGTTCGATTCTATCCGCATATTTAATATTTCGATCGAAAATTTATGTATGCATTCTGTACGAAAATTATTACGGCATTAAAGTGTAAATAACATTGATTTTCTAGTCTTTCGTCCTTTCATTCCTTTACATTTTGTTCTACATAAGTTTTACTCCCCGTCATTAAAGTGGTTTTTGTATACTTATTATTGTAAAACTAGTTCAGTACATATCGTTTGATTCCAGAACTCGACTAGTTAAAATAATAAAATGTCAATTCGAGTAGACTTATAACTTGTAACTTTGTCAAGTAAAAGTCGTTCAAGTTAAAAATAACGCTTTTTGTTTCCGAGACAGCCCGTGCTTAAGTGGGGCGTGAAATGTGTACTTCACCGATGCGGACCATTTCATCTTGCGCGTAAACGAAAATTAAAGACAGCGACGCCCGAATGTAAAATTTCAAGCTACAACATTTTCAACTACCGATAAACAGTTAAATATGTATCTGTAAATTCAATTAAATAAATTGCACAAGTAGAAAAGCTCGCTTTCAACGTTTCCTTTTAACCGAGTCTCTAAATCTGAATAAGTGAAAAATGTACTTATTTTATAAATCGAAAAATACACTAAATTCAAAATAAGTATTTTCACCTTTACCTAGGCCTTCCGACGATATTATTGAATCTAAGCTCACTAACCTCATCATCTTCCTTATCGGACTCAAAACGTCCATCATCCTCAAAATCAATACCTTCCAGATGGAATTCATAAATATCCTCGAGAAAAAAATCATCATCTTCCTCATCGGACGAATAACATTCATAATCCGTCGCATAATATTCCTCATCGGACCGATCACATTCAAAATCTATCGCATAATGATCCTCATCGGACCCTTCCGAAGCCGTATCTGTGTCCGAATCCAAATTATCCGCATTGTATTCCAGTTCCGGTCCCTGTGCCGCTTCTTCGAGTGGTTCCAACGCTTGAACGTTAACTTCACGATTTCGCAGCTCTTTACATAACGTTTCCGAAAGGATTTTTATGCAGTCCCGGAATAAAGACAAAAAAAGCAGCGCGAAGGATAATTTTTTTTCGTAACGCAGCGGAGAGCGCTGCCTTTAAATCAATGTCACGAGACGTACAATCGGTGTCTCGGCGATTGCGATCGGCGCGCGGTGCAGAGGGTCGTACGTTATAATCGGATATCCCGGAGAGCTTCGTCGATATCGGCGGACGGGAGGAGGGTCTGTGAGAAAGCACGTCGGTGCGGAGTCGGACAACGTCGATGACTGATGCGTGGAATGCGCGGGAGAAGAAAGCAGTGTATACCCTTTCTTTATTTGAAGTATCGATTGGGATGAACGGAATAAAGCAAACAGTCTTCTATATTTATTTATATACATTGTATTGTTTACTATTCGAAATAATAAAGAATAATGCGGTCAATTATTTATCTGTTTAGAAAGGATTACAACTTGCGTTGCCTCGTTCCACGAGACCACATAAGAAAGTCGAACCTAAATCATATTAAAGAAAACATGGGAAAAACTTTCTCGAGAGACCAGATTCGTTCCATTCAAATCGACGCGGTCCAGGCATAAATACCGATCCGGATGACCCTTAAAGCACAACGTCAATATTCCTTTAACGATCGGGAATGAAAATGTCACGGACCAGTTAGAATTCGCGCGCACGATTTTGCCAGTTGGCCAGAGAGACGTGGCTATTCACAGTCGAGTTGCTATTGCCGCGGGTGCAGTGTTATTTAATCAACTTTGACCGCATTTTCTTAACTTTCTTTGGGAGTAAGGAGGTCAGTCCGTTTTTCACAGGAAATCATTTTTTTTCAATTTACACAATGGCCGCGTGGGTGTAGTTTTGAGGTCAGAAATTTTTATGTACTTGATTGTGAATATGAAAACTTTTAATATAATACAGTAATTATCTTTTAAAGGAAGATCAACTACATTTTACCTTTAGTAAAATTTCGCACACCAAACGTTATGATTACACATACTTTGTTTTCAACTTGGCAACTGCTCGTAAAACTTTTCAATTCACTTTTCCTTCGACCACGGCGGTTCTTGCCATCAGTTTAAAATTCATTTTTCCAACAAACCCCTTTTACCGTTCGCCAGATGCGGAAACTCGGCAGCAGTATCTCTCGCGCTTGACAAAAATCGTCGGGACATATCTCGGATATTTTCCAAATTACTCCCGCAAAACAAACAGCGCAAAGTGGCGCCGCGACCACTCGTTCGCGACTCGCGCAAAAACTCAACGCGCAATTTAAAACGCGAGTTCTCACCGCTGGAAACGACCGGTGGAACGAGCCTCGAAAAAAAAAACGGCAACTCCCGGCACTCTGCATATATCCACTCCATTTCCCCGCCTACAAGAAACAGAAAGAATCGGCGTCCTTACAAAATTCCGAAAATCCGGCGGATCGACCGCAGCGTAAAAAGCGATCGAAACTCTCGTCTCGAGCGGGGCGACCGCAAAAATCTGGCAACGTGTATATATACCTGCAGGCATCGCGCTCTGCGCTTTGCCGGGCAATTTCGAACCGCCGACAGCTTCATTGACAAATCGGCCGAGTTCCGTCACGAAGCTCGAGCGTGATAGTTGTCACAGTGCCGCTCCATTGAGCAGCGCGCCGCGGCGGCGGCGGCGGCGGCATTTTTCCGAGGCGAAAAAGCTGCCTGCGAGGCCCTTTCTCCCGCGGCTGGACGGCCTGTGTATATCGTTGCCTGCGAGGAAAAGCCGAGAGCGAGGCGGGAAAAGTCGAGAAAATGAGTTGTTGCATTTTAATTACTTGGTGTAGCGCGAATGGCGGAGAGAACAGTTTTACGGGAGGGATAATCGATTTATTTTGATTTATTTTCAAAGATTTCTCGGTAATACATAACTTGGAGTGAAAAATGGAAGAATTTGGGAATTTTATTTTGATCAAACTTGGATCAAAAGTACACTCTTTATAATAAAAGTTCTATATAAAGAAGTGTAACTGTAAAAGATACCTTTTTCATTAATTTCTTACTTTTTAAAATCCAAACAGAGGGATCATCGCGTTTAGCATTATAAATTGATATAACACGGACGAATTAATTCACCTTTACACAGAAAAGGTGGCAAAGAAAGACCCTGTTCCGGCTTTACAATTAGAAAGTCGCGAGCCTGATCAGAAGTGACACAAGGTGGCTATCGGACAAGATTGCACTTGCGCATACACTCACACACACACACACACACACACGCGAACTCATTATCATTGTTTTCAATGGATGAGCAGTTTTCGAGAAAATGGCAGCGCCCGTCGGCGCGAGCGATTATCGCTTTAACACAGGTTACATTGTCTTCCGAGCCGTTAGGTGCGTTAACAGTAGATAATGTACGCGACGGGTAAGGCAACGCAGTCGCATGCGAGACCAGTGACACACGGCGTCGAAAGTGGCAGTTCGACTTTGTCGCTGTTTTTTAAGAGTGCACGTCTTAATCTATTTTTATTGCCTCAAGAGCGCTATGTGTACACGTTTAAAAGGAAAGAAGTGCTTTGGATATCAGTAGAATAGAATTGATACAGTTACTTGTCGGATAAAGTGCTTTATCAAAATTGTTGGATTATTATAATAAATAGTAGTTTAAAGCTAATTGCAGTGTGTAACATACCGTTGCATCGCTGATTCATTCCCCGTATCAATAACGCGCAGCGCTTTAAACTAACAAGATTATTACGCAAAATGAAATTATCACGCTAATGAACAAATTAAGAAACTCGCATCCGCAATCTCTTAAAAATCACTTACATAACAGCCGCGCGCGATACAATTCATTATTCAACTCGGTTGACCTCTTGACATAGCGGACAACTCTTCCCTCGGATCGATCGATCTCGGAAGTGATCGGTAATCGATGCGGGTGTAATTTTCTCTTCCCAGCGGCGAATCATCGGGTAGCGGCACACAATGGGATCGATTGTTTAGCCGTGAAATTCGGGGAGGAAGTCGAGAGAGAGAGAGAGAGAGAGAGAGAGATGGGCGGCGCCGATAGCATTGATCGCTCGATAAATCCGCTGCGATTTCAATGCTGACTTTCTTCCTTTCATCGATACACACGTATAGCTGTATGAGCTCGACGAAAGTCTCGAGCTCTTTGCGGTTCGTCTCTGTAATGCCGCGGTCGATCGTTCGTTAGAGAAATCGATTTCGATTGATTTTCGGTGGGTTAAGCCGATCATTAACGGAGTCGCTGGTTAGGAGTGATTGATAGCCGATCGTTTTCAATGAGCAGCTTTTGTCGTATGGTTAAGGCTGAGGGACATTATTTCATTGGAAGATGAGTAGATTCATTTTTTATATGATGCTATCGATGCCTTTAGTAAATCCTGATTGATCGTTGAAGAAAATAACAACTAATATTTATTAAATAATTTTTCCTACTTTTATTAACGATTAATCTAAACAATGAATACTTTTAAAATCCACTAAAATCTCCTTCCTTTACATAATAAAACAAAAAAAACTATTTTAGAAATCGAACCTCCAGAATCTAGGCCCAAAAAAAGGTTTCAAGTGACACTGCCCTCTTTTTCGGTCTCGACGCAAATACCGATCTCCACCTCATATATGCGAATGACATAACCTCACATCATCTCAAAAAGATAAAAAAAAAAAAAAAAAAGCGCGCGAACTAGTCCAGCTCCCTAATCCCATTTCGCAATCCGTGTCAACCACATAATGCCCCCATCAATCTCAAAAAAGCAATTACATCCCCGCAGCAGCGGCGTGACACAGGCCGTACGCACACTCCGGCGCTCATTACGCCTCTTTCGATTTATTTATAATTTCATAACCTTACGCAATCGCGCTCGGACACACGCGCATATACCTCGGAGCTCGAAAAAAGGCCTCTCGGCGCGCGCGCAAAAAGTGCGTGTCGCTCGGTCTCCTAATCCACACAGACTCCGGCCGATCGGGCCGATAAGCGATCGAGAAAGGAGAGAGGGCGGCTGCCCGGCTTCGTTTATCAGCCCGATCGTTATATCACCGTTAGCGTTTCTCGGTCGGGAGGAGGAAGAAACCTCGACCTGTCGCCGGTCGTAATGATTTACATAACCAGATCTCTCTCTCTCTCTCTCTCGCGGGGGATCCGGGAGAGCGAAAACCGCCCACGACACAATACGTTTCTATACACGTATGTGTACGCGCCGCGGCCGCCGGTCACTTTTGTCTCGAGCGCCGCGGGGAGATAAGGCCGAGATAACAATGCAGCCGCGCGCGGACAAATATTTCAAGGGAACGCAGCGAGAGAGCGTTAATGGGGCGGCGCGAGTGTGTGCGAGATCAGGCTCCGGTCTAGAATTTCTGGGGGAGGGAAGTCTCGCATTGTGAGGCAATTGGGTGCTGTTGCGTGAGTCACTCGCCTCCTGGGAGATATGATTGTTTTTCGATGCGATATACTGGCCTGGACATTTTTCGCGGGAAAGGCATGGGTAATCTGCGCGCGGGGACAGGTAGAACGGAGGCCGTTTTTATTAAATATTCGATTTGCTATTCAAATTAATTAGATTTTCATGTTGCCGAGTGCAGCGCGAGCGGCGCGTTTATATATTTGCATACTAGGGTGGGAATTTTCGATGGAAAAGCGATCTGTATTGTCTCGCCGCCGTGTTGCCTTGAAGCGAGAATATACGGGGAGAAATTGATTAAAGGCACAAATGCCGGAGAGTTGACGAGTCAATGTGCAATGTGCTTGCTGGAGATATTTTGAAACTTATAATATGTGGGGCTAAAATTTATTAAACGCAGCAGTTACTTGTCATTTATTAGTATTTGTATAATAATATAGGAAAAGTGAAATGGAAAAATTCGATTCTCTCGTGATCTTGATCTTTGCTCGGGGTTTTCTCACAACAACGGCGGCGGCTATCGACGCTGCGCGCCGATCTTTTTAAAAATCGAAGCAATTGTGTGAGGAAAGATAGATGAATAGTGGGAAATAAGTGGAGCTCGTTGATTCGTGCATTGCTGTATACGAGTGCGGCGATATTTTCGCAATAATCGCCACATTTTCCCGCCGCGTGTTTCTGCAAATACGGATATTGTCTTGGAAATAATAGGACTCGCTCGTTTCAATGCTACAGAAGTACGCTCGTTTTTCCGTTCATTGAGCATTTTAGCCTCCAAAGCGGTTTTACATCCATCGCTCGTAAACGAATCTCCGAGCTCTCTGTTCAATCTACTTTTGTTTTTCGTATAAAAAGAAAAACTCCAACTTTTTCCGCGGCGATCCCTCGATCCAAGCAGCGCGCGAATGTAACTCTCTCGCCAACGAGAGCAAAACACCCCGCCGCGCGACACATCGGACGTAACAGATCCGTCGGGCGAACCGGTTCCCACTCCCGTCTCTTTATTTTCAACAAAAAGCAAGTAAACAAACAAACGGACGGACGAACAGGCCGGGAAAAATCGATCAACTTAATGCGCAGCCGCCCTTTTTTAACGACCCCCTCGTCGACGTGCCTCGCGGCGAGGTAAGTAGATCCGGATCGCGGGACCTTGAGAGAGAGAGCTGATATTTTCTTCTCTGTATGCAAATCCCAGAGTCGTACGTCGGGGGCCGGTACGGAGAGCGGAGAGGATACATCGACTCCCCGCCGCGGTTCGTTTGCATTCGCGGGGAGAATGGTCCCGCGCGCGGCTGTAAATCATTGCGGACGATGTTGCTTTTCGGAAAAGAATTTCCAGCGCGGGAATTTTAACGAGCGGAGTGAGTTAGGGCCCGAGAGGGGGAGGAGGACGCTGTCGTTTACATCGGCGAGGGCTAATTGGATATCTATTTTCAGCTCGAAGTGCCGAGAGGCTCTCGGGGTGTAATTAAGATACGGAGCGAAAGCGAATTCTCAAGATCGAGTTCGATTGGGATTTTCATTGTCTTTTTTGCTTGGGCGAATTTGCGTTCACTTTCGAGAGCCTGTAAGCGTCTCGATGCCGATATGAGCACGTAAGAAAAGACGCCTTGTCGCGCGGGATCGGAAGTGGGCTTCGATCTGGATTTCCTTTGGAATGCAAACGTATTTTGCCATTTTGGAATGGAACAAAAATGGAGTAGGTGCTTTTCTATTGACTAATTCTACGTTTCGGTACTGGTATAGAAAATTAATTAGTATCGCGGGTTAAAAGAATAAAATTATTATAGTAAATTGTTGATGAGCAAACATATTTAATTAATTGATAATGATGATAATGATATAAGACATAATAGCATTCTGTCGTTTTTAACTATACGTAACTGGCTTAATTTAGCTAAAAACTTCTTAACGATTTTACCAAGAGACGCTAACGTAAGATATTTGATTAGATTTTCCTATATAAACTAGCATTTATTAAGATTGTTACAGAAAGTATTAAAGCTTATAACGTACAAAAACTGTTTATTTATAACCCGACTATATTCCTCGGTTCATTTCTTTACCCTATAACTCGAGCGGCTAATTGCTGTAATTAAAAACAAATTGATTATTTTATTATAAACTTAGCATGTAATAAATTGATTTTTTAACACTTTGCAGCGCTACCTAAAGGTTCGGGCTCGCGATATAATTACAGCGTCAGGTAATTATTTATTAAACAGATAATGCAGCAATAAAGCTGAAATTATTAAAAATAAATTACCCTAGAAATTTCGCAGCTGCCGCCTGACGATTAATTAATTTTTAATTACCGATCCATAAATTTTAAATCGAGCAAAAAACGATAGGTGCATTATATATACATATATACAAAACGGCTGCATTGCAGAAACTCTTTCGCACCGAAAATTTCCCAACATTATAAACAATCGGGATTTCGCATTTACGGACTATATAAACAAGATTTTTAATCTCCAATTACCCAACCGTCTCTTTATTAAAATCGATAGACCGAACCTCATCTCCGCGCGTCAATACCAATAAAACCGTTCGCCGCACGTTCGCGGCGCACTTGCCGGCTAATCCGATCTCCGATCGTCTTTTCCCAACGGTCTCGGCCGCCTCGCGGAATTTATATATGCATCGGGGCGCAAAAACGGCGCGAGCGAGACCTCATTAAATTTGAATCTTCGCCCGTACGTAATAAAGACGGCGCGCGTAAATTTTTGCGCCACCGCGTGTATACACCGCCGCGCTGATTATCCTCATTAATTTCGCCTTGTGCAAGAAGCCCAGGCAACAAAAAAAGAAAAAAAAAAAAAAAAAAAAATACGAGCGGAGCCGCGTGCGAATCGCATTCACTCATCTCCGGCTTTGTACACATGCAATTCGGGCTGTTTTCGCGCGGCGCATAAATAATTGCTCTCTTGCATCGGAGGCGATAACCGTAATCACCGCTCGATTGCGCCGCGTCTCGGGGTAAGCGATCTGATTGAAATCTTACTGCGAGGATTATACTGGCTTAAATCATTTGCTATAAATTAATACAGCACACATGTCCTCTCTTAAAAAAGTGATGGATGAAATCTGTCATCACAATAAGACTGTTTTGATTGGTTACTGTTGACTGATTTGATTGGTCCGTACAAAATGAGCGCCAAAATAGAGTATGTTTAAATTTTAAAGATTAAATTTATGAATTAAAATATGTTTGAAAATAAAAATAGTTAAATCAGTGAATATGAAAATATCTTATTGCTTGGTTTATAAAAATGAATATATTATAATTG
>UCOM01002605.1:0-24523 GCA_900474385.1 Ormyrus pomaceus | reverse complement strand
TTTTTAACCTCGGCAGGTATCTCTGCGCTACAAGGGCCGCCACCGCTGCGGCGGCGCCATTATCTCGGAAGAATGGATCCTGACGGCGGCGCACTGCGTGAAATCGTAAGCACATTAGATCCTCCTCCCCCCTCTCCGCCTCCATTTGGCGCTCCTCAATTTCTAATAACGCATTACCGCCTGCGCTCTTCCCCAGGGTCTCGGCCCAGAGCCTGAGCATCAAGGCGGGCTCGTCGACGCTCAGCGGCCGAGGACAGGTGATCCGCGCCAGTCGAGTAATCACTCACGAGGATTACACGCGTCGCGAGTCCGACTACGACATCGCCCTGATTCAGGTAATAACATGGCTAATGCCTCGCTTTGCGCGCGCGCGCGCGACCTCGGCGTGCCTGCGCGCCGACGGTCGACGCTCGAGCGGAAAATATATACACACATATATCTGCCAAGGCTGCGTCGCCTCGTTGCAATTGTTTTACAGCTGGACTCGCCGCTGGATTACGACAGTAAAATCCATCCGATCGACTTG
The DNA here is from genome assembly GCA_900474385.1 of Ormyrus pomaceus. Classification (NCBI taxonomy): domain Eukaryota; kingdom Metazoa; phylum Arthropoda; class Insecta; order Hymenoptera; family Ormyridae; genus Ormyrus; species Ormyrus pomaceus. The sequence continues at coordinate 23,997 of UCOM01002605.1, read as the reverse complement.
GCTCCCTTCTCCGACGATTACTCGGAAGGCAGCATGGCCTCGGTGACCGGCTGGGGCGTCGTCGAGAGCAGCGGCCGCGGCCTGAGCAATAGGCTGCGCGTCGTCGAGGTGCCGCTTCTCACGAACGACGAGTGCGCCGAGCTCTACGACGGGAAGCGCATAACCGAGCGCATGATCTGCGCCGGATACGTCGGCGAGGGCGGCAAGGACTCTTGTCAGGTACGCATACGGAGAGTCGAGTGTATATATGTGTAGGAGCGAGAGAAATATGAGACGGTATAAATTTTGCTTTGCAGGGCGACAGCGGCGGACCGCTTGTGCAAGCCGGAAAACTGATCGGAATCGTGTCCTGGGGATTCGGATGCGCCCAGCCCAACTATCCCGGAGTTTACACGCGAGTCACGGCGCTCCGCTCCTGGATCAGCGAAAAGACCGGCCTCTAAACGCCCTCGGCTTCCTAACAATCGCTCCATCTTTCTTCGCCGACGGGCTGCTGTTTTTTTTTATCTCTTTTTTTTTTTTTTTTTGTTTTTTTGTTATTTTGTTATTTTTTCTGTCTTTTGTCCGCCGCTCGTCGGCGATTTTTTACCTTTTTCAATAAATTCCACAACAGTCCAATTGGCTCTCTGTGCGTTTTATTTTATCCCCCCCTCCACCCCCGCAGATCCCCCTTTGTGTGCGTCGCTTTGCTGTTAATTAGAATTTTAAAAGCGGATCTTTGCCCGGGCCAAAATTTATTACTATTTCATGCAAATATGCAAATGCAAACAACATTTTTAAAGTGTAAATACGCGCGGGAAAAATATAAACGCCGACGTATTAATATAGCTAAATAAACGGGGATTCGACGCGTAAAAAACGCCGAAAACATTATAAAATAAATTTCCAAAGCCTCAATTTTATAGTATTTACAAAACTTTTTGTCCGATGTTTAACTAACGATCAGCTTATCGCCGCGCGCTCGAAAAATAAAATATAAATTTTGTCGTCGCTCCCCAGGATTACCGACGGCAAACCCGATTTTTACTATACATTTACGGTGATTTCGGCGTTTCTAAGCAACGCGGCATTAGCCGATTTCTGGGATGCCGGTGGAAAATTCCAGCTTCGCGAGCGATCCCGCGCAGCTGAAAAAAAGGCCAGCAGTAAAAAGCATAAACCCGAGCCATTAACCGCGAGCGCGAGAGAGGTGAAAATTTGTAATTTGAAAGCCGGGGGCATAAATCCGTCGTCCCGCGCGGGGAGGGGCGGCGCTCAAAATTCCGCGGGTGTATCGCCGGAATGCGGGCCGAGGCGTTAATTTGCATGAAAAATTAGCGGAAAAATCGGCTCGGACGGGGCGCCGGGAGAGGGGGAGGCATTAAGGCAGCCGTTGCCGAAACGGTATTATAGCGCGCTCGGCCGGGCGCGAAAGCAGCAGCAGCAGCAGCGGCGGCAGCAGCCAGGAGCCGCTGTCCCCGTCCGCTTTCGGAGGAATGGCAAGAGCGTAGTTACTCTTCCGAGTGCACGCGGCCTCGTAATTGGCATTATGGCCGCCCGGTATAATCGATAATACGCGCCCGGCTATCAGGAATGTTGGCTAATAGTTCGGCACCTTGTATACACCGGCCGCGCGCACCGAGAGGGGCTTCCGCCCTAACAATGAGTTATGCGTCCGGGAGAGACCTTTGTCGCGCGACTCCCCTCCTCCTCCTCCTCCTCCTCCTCCACCCCCCGCGACGTTTACTGCACTTTCGGAGGAGGGAAGCGGGTTTGCGGCCGGGAATCTATGGAAATCTTGATGCATTAGCGAGTGTAGTGCCCGACGAGTATAGAGTCTCTTTATTTATTCGGGCTCGTCGGAGGATGAATAATGGATTTTTAATCTTTCACGCTCATTCGGGATGGGACGGGATCGTTTTCTTTTTTTAGCTTGGGAGCTGTCTTATCTGTTGCTCGAATTCGGGGATGAGATATTACGATTTCAAGAGGCTCCCGTAATTAAGACTTGAAACTTTGAAAAGTAAGGATTTACATTAGGCGATACCCGTCGCTTACTGATTACACTTGTCGCTCTAACGAATTAGTCGAGAAATCGCGTTAAAAGTGAATTTAAAAGTTGTAGGCAAAATGTACTTTAAAACGGAGAGCGACGTTGCTTGTTATATAATTAAATTTAAAAGCCACGTTCTTTCATTTACGCGTCGCCAAAATCCATCATGAAAATGCAAATCCCCAGCCGCAAATTCCCATCACCCAGAGCGCATCAGCTCCTATAACTTGCATACTTATCTGACGTCACAGTCAATAACGGACCCTATTACTCACGCAGCGAAAACGCGAGCCGCCCCAGGAATCCGCCATTATATAATTACCAACATCGACAATCGAGCTCCTCCCCTCCCCTGCGACGATCCAGCAATTAAGCATACCGATCCCGAACGACGAGGCGCATAAAGGATTCACACTTTGTTACCCTCGCAGAGACGAACATTCCGCCGGTCGTTAATTCCCGCACTCGTGTCCCCTCGCATAAACATTTTTCGACTACGTATACCTCTGCAGCTGGCGCGCCGAACACCAATACGAGAAAGCAGACGATCGCGAAAATAATCAGGCCGCTTTTGTGTTTATCCGAGAATGTTTTCCGCGGCGTAATTCCCCAGAGGCCGAGCGGAGCGTTCGACACGGGGCTTCGTGCGCCCCCGAGGTTCCCCCCACCACCACCACCTCCTCCTCCTCCTCCTCCACCCCGCAAAGACACGAAATTGAAAATCCCACGAGCGGCCGAGAAAAACAAATTTCGCCGCGCGGCGACATTATCCGAGCGTAAGGCTCCGGCGCACGTGCCGCTAAACAGAATTATTACGGGCGAATAAAAATCGATATATACGACCGGCCGCCGCCGTCGTCCGCTTTTCCCGCGGCGCGCGTCCGGTTATTTCTCTGTCTCGGCCGGCAGTTTCTTCGTTATCCAGACTCGCGGAGAGGGAGCCGCAGCCAGCCGCCTTTCGGATTCCGACAACGGTCTCGACTGCAATCTCCGTGAAATTGGAAAATTTCAACACTGACAGACGAATTGCTCATATAGGTAGGAGAGAGAGAGAGAGAGAGAGAGAGAGAGCGCGCGGCCGCTCTCGGAAAATAATATCGGACGTTTCGGGCCGCGCGCCCGCCGCTTCGACGTATTAACCTTCTATATTTCCCGAAAGAAAAGCTCTCTCTCTCTCTCTCTCTCTCACTCGGCGCGACAGTGACGAGGGCAATTATTCGCCCGATATAAATTAAACTCGGGATCGCCGCTGTCGACCTCTCTCCCCGCGCGCGCGTATGACTTATCGCCCCGACCTCTTTCGGACCCGACGAGTAATGAATATACATCGCATCTGGCGCGCTCGGCATTAATTTATGCATAAAGCGCAGGCGCGCGCGCGCGCGGCCCGCTACTATACTCTCCCCGCGTAAAGAGCCGGAGGGAAGGGGGACTGAATGAGCGCTTGCGGCCGAAAATCCGGCGATTACGACGAACGACATGCGCCCTTTGAGATTCCCCGACGACGACGACGACTTTGCGCCCGACGACGAGGAGAGAGCGATCAAGACGTAAAACGCGCGCATATAGCCTCCCTTTGCCACGGCCTGGAATTCAGCTAAATTTACGGCAAGTGCCGCGGCGAGGATTTTCGCTCGATATAGAACCGCGCTCCTTTCGCCGCCTGTTAAATCTCGAAACGGGCTTACCTTCGTTTCGAGCTTGTATCGCTCGGTTTTTATAATTAGAGCCCTTTTACGAGGACGGAATCATATTTCGGGGTGTACACAGGGGAGGGCAATTTTTCTGCCCGATGAAATTGCTGTTTACTTCGCCGAGATTTAATGCGCCGCCTGTGTGTGCCTTTTTATTTGCGCTCCCGGAAATTTCGATTCAATTTTACGTGGAATTTCAATTAAATTTACGAGCTGTACATATTATACAAGTAAGTGGTAATAAAATAATCATTTTTACAATACATCTATTTTTAAAAAACAATTTTCCTGCCAAATTATGCGTAATGAATTTTCTTAACTTTATTTTTAATTTCACATCCAATCATAAGGTATAAAAATTGACTTTACTGTCCAATATAAACTCGGCGCAATCGATTTCCAGTCTTGTCGGCTCCTCTCGCTTTAGCTTAATCGTCAGTCTTGCACTTTCAAACGGACAAGTCCGGCTCGACTATCCTCGATATCCACGGCAGGAAGCTGGCGATCTTGGTGTAGACTCCCGGATGGCTGGAATTGCTGCATCCCTCGGCGGAGGCGAGAATGCCGAGGAGTATGTCGTCGTTGGCGAGGGGCGCCCCGACGTCTCCCTGCGAAATAAAAGGTCCCTCGCTCTTAACTATTTATCCAAACAAGGTGCTCTAAAGCAGATGAAAGTCGAGCTAAAATATTATATCGCTCGCAGCTCTCTCTCGAGCCGCTTGAAAAATGAAAGGGCGCGCGCCTCCCGAACACGCTTCCGGGGGATCCCCTGAGAAATTTAAATTTTACGCGGGCCGGAGCGAAATTTCGGCTGCAGCGCGGCCGGCGGCAAGATAAATGACGCATCGAGAGCTGCCTTCGTTCTACTCACCTGGCACGTCTCGCCGGCATTAGGGTAGGTGTAGCCGGCGCAGAGCATTTTTCCGGAGACTGCTTTATAGCTGGGCATCGAGCGGATGCACGTGCGTTGATTTACGAGCGGCGCTCCCGTCACGCTCAGCTGCGATTCGAAGCCGCCGCGGTCCTGCGTCAGAGTGAGAAAGAGAGTGAGAGAGAGAGAGAGAACAAAAACTAAATGACCAAGCGCCAAGCGACAAAACGCCTGTTTATGGCCCGCGCGCGGCCCGCTCTCGCCGTATATACACACACACTCGTACGGCTCTCTTCGGCGGGCCGGCGCGCGGGGGCTTTATTTATTGACTCGAGCGCGGTTACCTGCAGTTTTTTCCAGCCGCTGACGAGCAGCAGGCTCCCGTCCTTCAGATGATAATTCGCCGAGCTCGGCAGGAGTATCGGGCGCGGGCTCCAGTCCGCCGGGATGAACGCCGGCTTTACCTGTCGGGCACGCGTTCACGAGTTGATCACTGGGTGCTTTTTATCGACGACGCCTAATTCGTCGGTGTCTAAATCCATCATTCGCGCGCGCGAGCAAGCTATATACCCTTTCGTTTTGTTATTTTGGCCGTTAATTTCAGTAAAACCTCTAAACAGAGCTGACCCGTGTCGCAAATAAAAATGGCCAAGCTCAAAATTCCCTCTTTTTCCGATGAAAAAAAAAAAAACACGCACACACAAAGCATATAAACTCCAATTGCTTTCAATTTCGCGAAAAAAAGCGCGGATACGAAAATTGAGTTAAAGCTTCGCGCGCCATTCGAATTGCGTTCCGCGTCCGGCCAAACTGTGTGCAGTTTCGGCCCCGGCCATATCCCATAAACTCACCTTCAGCAGCGCCACGTTGTTGGTCAGCAGCAGCCTGTCGAAATTCTGATGCACGACGATCTTGGAGACGCTGAGCTCGATCGCCGACTCGCTCGTGTCCTCCAAATCCGAGCTGCCCAGCAGGACGCTCAGCAACGGCACCTGCGAACTGTGGGGAAAAAAAGAACAGGAGCTTTCCCTTTAAAAGCAATAAGCGCCGGCTGGAATGCAAGCGCCCCTTATTGACAGGCGAAATAAAAGTACGCACTCGTAAACACAGGAGGCGGCAGTTATTATCCAGGATTCGTGCACGAGGGCGCCGCTGCACACGTGCTGTCCGGCTCGACGCACCGACACCTACGCACACGTACACACATGGATGAAAGAGAGAGAGAGAGAGAGAGCAGACACGTGAGCCAACGGGAAAATTCGATTTTCCTCCAAATTAAATCCGACTAGAAATAACGAGGGGATCGTGTCTTGCTATTTTTACTGGGTCAACGCCGACTGAATACTCGCCCGAGCGCTTTTGTATTCTTTAGCCTGATCAATGTTGCCTCGGCTCTGCCCCGCGCGCCACGGAAAAACAATGCCCCCCCGTTTTCTTTTTCTCGTCGAAGATTATATTCCCCACCCGGTATATAGGAGAACTCGATTCTTTAATAATGCGAGCCATTTCCGAATCGGCGCGAGGAAAACAAAAAAAAAAAAAAAATGGATTTCGAGCGCGAGAGGAGGAAATGTTTTACAGGCAGCTTAAAAGTGTTCTGTAAACTTTCGGCGACAACGACTGCGACTAGGTACCATTTCTCCGGGCTGTTTTTTTTTTCGTCTGTTTTCGAGTCTCGGCGATTCAGCAATTGCAAAACTATATAGTCGAAAAGCGCGGACTAAAAAGTTTAATTGTTAATATTAAGCGCGCGCGATATACTTGCGCTCGTCGGTGCATTATTAAAAAAGTTTCGGACGACCTCTGTAAATAGCAGGCGATATTCCGACGATCAGAGTCGGTTATAAACGCACGCGGAAAAGTTAATGGCGCCGCGAAACATTTTTCAAAAAAAAAAAAAATTACAGGCTTATTAAAGTTTCTGCATGGGAAACGCACGAAGTTTCTCTGTGTCGCGCTTTCGACGTCGCGATCAAGCAAAACGGTGGCTTGGCCGGGAGGCGAATAAACAATCCGCTGCAGGATGCAATCGCCACATTATCGGTTATCACATCGTCGATTCCGTTATAGTGTAAAATAATAGTCTCGACGACTGTCATAATGCACGCAATCATGCAGTAAATCTAAAGCGAGTTTATCGCTTTGAAATGTTATTTTATTCCGCGGCCTGACAATTTCGTAGAAATGCTATTTGCTTTTAAACGATTTTATCAGTGGCTGGAAAATTTTGAATATTACTCGTTAATGTTATTATAATATAATGCGAATGAACTTATTAAAATACTGTTAAAATATCAATAACTTAAATTTGGACTGTTTGATTTTTGTAAAAAAGAATGGAGATTATTATTAAACCTTTGCAAAAACAAACAAGATTTTCATATTTTAAATCATAATGCATTATTTTGCCAATGACAAATATAATAATTATTATCCTACCAATTTAATCTTGAATTAAATATGTTCTGATTTGTTTTTACAATACTGACTTATTCGACTATAACACATGGAATTGACAGTAAACAAAATAAAGAAAGAAATCGTGTTCGATAGCTGACGGGCTTCTCCGAATCCGGAAAAACAAGATCATCCTTTTATTTCCATACTTTATTATACAAAGGCGCCATTACAAAGTTCGAAAAATCGTACTCACATGATAGGGAACGTCGGCAATATCAACGTGTTTACTGAAAAGCGTCGCCGGCTGACCACGTACTGGTTGGGGGTACAGAAAACAAGTTTAAATTTGAAAGATTCGAAGGAGAAAAAGGAAAAAAAGGGGCTCTCTAGGCGGACGGCTCTAACTCACTTTCGCACCAGAGGAGACAGAGGACAACGAGCGCGAGCTTGGACATGTTGACGATCCGGCGGGGAAAACTTCTCTGCGACGAGCGCGATAAGGGCGCGCGACGTCGAAGAGGCTTTAACTTCCAAGGCGAGATAAAGAAAGACGGAGGAATGATAGTTTTGTGTAAAGGATGATAAAGCCCCCCGTCTCCCCCTCCATTATCTGCCCTTCGTCGGCCTCGGAAAATTTTCCAATTTCCCCGGAAATCAGATATACAGCTCCGACGAGAGAGAAGGAGTCCGATTGACTAACAAGCGCAACTTTTTCCCCGTCGAAAGCGCGACAAGTATTTGTAAAGAGCTTTGCAAGCTGTCGTCTGAGCTCGGAGGGGGGGGGATATTTCTTCGCCGATGTTGGCTAGATGCCGGTGACGCTGGTAATCCAGTGCCGCAAGTAGGCGACGTTCGTGTAAACGCCGGGGTAATTCGGGCGCGCGCAGCCGTAACCCCAGGATACGATCCCGTAAAGAGTCGAGTTCGCGCTGAGCGGCCCGCCGGAATCGCCCTGGCAAGAGTCCTTGCCGCCGCTCTCCAGTTCGCCCGCGCAAATCATGCGCTCGGTTACGGCCTTCACCGACTGGTACGCCTTTCTGCAGGTGTCGCGCTCCACGATCGGCACCGTCACCCTCATCAACAGGTCCGAGCTCGAGCCGCCTTGCTGAAATTCAGAGAGGTCCGCTTTGTTGAGGCCAATTTTTTAGATTGCATTCAAATTTTTTGGGGTTTTTTTTTTCGTTAAATAGATCTTGCGTTTAAGAATGGATTAAATCAGCATTGAATGTTAAAGCTCGATGGTCAGCTTTAAATGTCGATCGTTTTAAATACAATTTAAAAATCATGAAAAATTTCATTTGCGTTCTCAAGTTTTGTATAGTAACATTTTTAAAACTAAAAAATATACACTGTTCGTACTGATAACAGTTTTTGTGTTTAGGAAAATAAAAAGTAGAAAATAGAAAGTTTATCTTTGTTTCTGAAAAAACTATTTGTTTGAAAACTTTATAAAGTTCTGCGCGTAACAAAAATAATTTTTTATATAAAAATATAAGCTTTTTCGATTCATACTAGAGTCGCAACGGAAATTATTTTTAAATTTAATAAATTATAATGTAAAAATAAAGTAAACAGCTCAAATGAAATTATTAAGTTTTTTGACACTTTTCCTCACTGAGAAATCCAGACAAGTATAAAATTAAAAAACTCCATGGTAAAATTACTATCCTGGGCGAATAATACGATCAAAGAATCCAAATGGTAATTTTTCTTTTTTAGTATACTTTTTACGTTTCAAATAATAAAAATTATAAACAACAGTAATAAATAGGTTCCTACTACAAATCTGTGATACTTTACAGGCAATAGAGTAGTTATTTTTTAACGACTATATGATAATTTTAACTACACTCGATATCTCAGTACAAAGAAGTACAATTTTAAAAGCCTCGATCTTCAAGTATAAATAAATTTTATCTCCTTACCGAAAGAGCTCCCCATCCGGTTATATTAACAACTTCTCCATTCCTCAGTTCTCTCTCTGGCAATTTTATCGGTCGAACATTGTCTCCGTACGTAAATTCCGCCTCGATCTTTTGTAAGAGAAAAAACTTTCATTAAAAATCGATACTCTCAGCAAGCACACAATAACGCGCTTCGCTAAAAATCTAAAACTTATACCTCTATGAGAGCAACATCGTAATCGATCGCCACAGAATTATACTGCGGATGTCTTATAATCCTCGTCACGTTGAAAAGCGTGGCGTTGTATCTGTTCGCACTGCCTGCTCCCAGCTGGTAAGTGGATGGATCGGACCTGCACGGAAAAGATCGGGTGTTTATTACCTCTATCATTTAAAAGCGGGTTGCGGCGCGCGGGAGTTCGTTAGTATAATTATTACCCGACGCAGTGGCCGGCAGTGACTGCCCACTTTCTGCTAATGATCGAGGCACCGCAGCTGTGGCTATTCCACCGCTGTAAAGTCAATTGGTACGGGTGCTGCTGGATTTCGGCCTTCGATCCACCCACTATCCGACCGTCTGGTTTCAATTTTCGCGGGTCCACGGAATGCCCTGAAATTTTTTTGTTATTTTTTTTTAAATGTTATTTCTGCCGAAATCTCTGTTAATCAGCAAATGTGTCGCTCTGTTTTATTGATCGGCAATCGCGTTCATGGAATAATTTGTATTTGCTGGAAGTGGTATATTTAAGTCGGTGAAATTAGTATAAAGAATAAATTAAATGTAAATAATTAATTTTTTTAATTATGCAAATTTAAATGAGGTCTTCCAATATAGGAACTGTTTGATTTGTTTTATTAAAAAGTCAAGATATTTCATTAAACCTTATTGATATTGCCTTTTCCCTTTTTATCGATTTTATCATTCCAAAGTAAAAAGGTGGGTAATAAAAAAACATGAAAATGTAGAGTATTTGAATGCGTGGTAATTGAAAAACTTTATTTACGTGAATAATAAGTTTTAAATTTATCTTTTATATACATAATACAAATGTATGTATTATGGATTTTAAAAAGAAACTGTGCATTATTTAAATACTTCTGAATACTAGGAAAGACTGATGGTAAATTTTCATTTTTATTTCAATGGATAAATAATCCTCTTAAAATCAGTTTATCATTTTTTTTTATATAAAGTTTTCTGTATCAAGTTTTTTATCCAATTTGTTCCAAGTAGACTAAAGTCAAATAAGACTCACAGTTTGTATCAGTAATAAAAATGCTGAACCACGCTTAAATCAATTAAACCATTATTAAAACAAAATTATTTAGGCATCAGCGTAGAAATATTAAACCGCCATTAGTGCTTTCAAGCCGTATAATCAATTATTATTATTCCAAGCAAAAACTCACCAAAACATTCAGCGAGAAACAAAGAAACAATTATAGCAATGACCGACCGCATCTTGCCGACACTCGTAAAGTGGCAAGAAAATAGTTCATCCCATTATTTATAGTTGCTCCAGTTTGCTTTATCGCCAAAACAAAAAATCCTTATCCACACGCTCTCCTATCATCAAAATCTTATCGAACGTCATTATAACTGACATTAACTGACATTATTTCCTCGAAACCCTCGTCGCGAATCACGCGAACTTTAAGGTGTTTAATTGCCTGCAGCCGAAGCGTTTCCCTTTTTTTTTCAGACACGACATATATATACACACTCGAGCCTACGGAGATAATAAAAGAACGGACGATAATTTCTTGCGACAAATAGCTAATCGCGCTCGTTTCCGACGTTGCGTTTTTATCGCTGAAATGCTAATGAGTTATTCCGCGCCCGGCGATAACCGACAGATATGCATGTATATATACATATATATATCGATTAGCTCGTTATCGGCGGCAAGAAGCGTAACGAGACAACGGTTAATGCCTGCACCGCGCGCACCGGATACTCATAACTAGAAATATCTCCGCGAATCGAGGCCCGCGGAATGAATTGCACAATGCAGGCCGTAAAAAAAAAAAACAATGGGAATGTCAGCCGGCGATTATCGGACTATCAAAGTGGATCGATCGCTCGGAGATATAATCGCTTTCTCTATCTCTCTCTCTCTTTCGAGGATTATCTAATTAAAATAGTTGGCCGAAAAATTTTGCTCTTTTATTTTAAATGAAGTTTCGAGGGCAAAGTTCGGGACATCGTAATGGCACACCGCTTAGAAGGGACGAGGAGAGGAGCCGAAGGAACTTAAACGAGTTTCGCGGATGTATAGTCGGGAGCCTCAGGAATGTTTAATCGATAGCATCGCTTAATTAGCAATTAAATGATATTGACTTTGCGTCGCCGTTGTTTTTGACTGCTCCCACGAGAAGTTGCCCGCGAGATTTAATGCCGATCGCCCGGGCACTACTTTTAATCCTCCCCCTCCCCGTTCGATAGATTTCGCGCGCAAACTTTTTGCGAAATCGCCGATCGCGGCTCTGAATATTTTATATAAATTGGAAGAGCCCCCCCTGCAGTAAAACTCATTATAAATGAACTATCGAACACGCTTGACCGACATTCGATCGGCGACCGAATCAGCCGGGTAAGAGGGGGGAGGAAAAAAAACGAACTGTCCGCGCGCCCCGCGTTTTATTAAAATATCCCGAAGCAATCAGAGCGGCGAGATAAGCTCCTTGGAAAAAGGGGAAGAAGGAGCGAAGAAATTGCTCGAATCGCAGATGGCCTCGTAGCTGCGGCGGTGTAAATGGGAGGCTTCCGTACTGCGCACTTGGGTGACGAGAACGACGTACGACAGCTGTCTGGCGATTAACATATAAATCAAATCTCCGCGAGCGCATCCGTGTCTTCCGGTAAGCTCTTCTCTGTTCCCTCCCGTCGGAGAAACTGGCGTCACCCATTTCGCGTCTGTTTCCGCGCGGAATACGCCCGCCTCTCTCTCTCTCTCCGTCTTCCTTATCCCTCGTACCATTTCGCAGCGATGCTTCTTCATATTCGCGAGTACGGCCTTGCATATCAATGAGCCGCCTAGATGGAGCTGGAAAATTGGGAAGAGCAGCTCTCGCGCCAGAAATTCTAATTAACGCGAGACGTCTCTCTCTCTCTCTCTCTCACTCTCTCACTTCTCGCTCGTCGGCTAAACACTTTGTTTCCCGCGCCGCCGCGCCGCCTTTTTTAAAGGAGGAGAAAGCACACCTGATCTACGATCGGGTGGGGGATTACGCGCGGCAAATTGCCGACGAAGGTTTAACGAGTTCGCCGCGGAACATTCCCGGGGACATTCGCTCCCTTAAGAGTCTTCTTTCTGCCGAGCGACAAGCTACTGCCGGAGGCGGTAATCATTACCAGACGCTTGAGACCCCCCCTAAGCATGAATCTTTTACGGCCGTTTTTAGCTAATCCGCTGCGCGTGAGCTTATTATATCGTTAATTCGCTCGATAATTATTTCCTCCTTTTCGCGATTCTCGGCCGAACGGTTCCGAGCTCGCTTTTTAATTGGCAAATTTATACTTCGAAAGTCGAGGCCCGCTCGAATCTGCAATCCGAGTTTTTATTTCGTCCGCGATTTTTGGAACGTTTAAAAGCGCGAACTTTGTTTGCCGGGGAATAAATTTTGAGGTTGATTATACTCTCCCGCGCGTTTTCTCGAATAAATAATTAACTGCGCGGCGGTAATTTTGAATCTCATAAAAGTGACTCGTTTACTCTCATAAAAGTTAATATAAGACCCGGGCTTCTCCCTTCGCCCAGGTTAATTTTTTATTTACCATTTTTACAAAGCGTGAAAGTCAACTTTTTTAAAGCAAAGTGGCTGCGAGAGTGCTTTAATGCGTCTTAACTCACTTACATCAGCAGTTTCTGCTCCGCATTAAAATTAAAGCAAACTCCTCCGAGCTCCGCCTCCACCACCCCCAACTCTCTCTTTTTTTCATCGCAGCCCCGTCGCGAGCATTGAAATCGGCAATTTATTAAGCGATTAGTCAAATCACAGAAAATAATTACTTTGCCAAGTTGGCGAAAGTTAACCAAGTCACACGTCACGCGTCGAGAGAGAGAGAGAGGAGCGCGATAACGTGCAAACGTCAAGCCTCGCGCGCGTGCTCGTAAGACACTATAATAAGGATCAACGTCGTTATCCGCGCTATATATGCCCCCAAGTTCGGGAAGGGGGCGCTGAATAAGCGCGCTACGTATATACTCGGGCTTATTGTAAATCTGAAACTTGGAATTCAAAACTCGGCGCCAAGAGCCGCCGCGCGAAACATAAGGCTCTTTGAATCGAGTCTCTCGAGCTGTCGAGGATCTCCGATATCTTAGCCCGGGCTCTCCAGCCCTTCCCGCGCGCGTTCCATCCCTCTCCGCGCGCAATTATCGTCAACCCCCCGGTTGAAGCTCGAGATATCGACGAGAGGCGCCCCCGGCCGCTTTGCCGCCTGGCTTACATCGGCGCCGCGGGGAACTTCGGCAGGCCAAATCATGCCTGATAATGTTACCCGGGAGTCTGACGCGGGCTTTGTAACCGCGCGGCGCGCTGTAAAAAGTTTAAGGGCCGCGCTCGTTCCTCCTCTCTTTCTGCCCTCTTTAATTTTTTAAAAGTAATTATCCGAGTTGTTAAAAAGCGGGAAATATTGTGCAGCCGCTTTTTAAAACTTGCTCACCCCTTTTTCAGAGAGTTGTGGCTCCTTTTTTTTTTTACAAGGGGAGCGGCTTTTTTTTTATTTCCGCGTAAATAAGAGCCGTTTGAGCGCGCACAAAATGCTTCAAGAATTTAATTCAATTAAGTCGGACACGTACGAATAAGTTTCTTATTTTTATCCTTTAAAGTAAATGCGATTAAGCGGGACGCGAGTTGTGGGGAAAGCGTAATTTTCGAGAGTACTTTGATGGAAATTTGCTTTTGAATAGTTAAATTACAAAATGACGCATTTTGACTTTAATGCACTCTTTAAAGAAGAGGATTTTTTTCCCGAGAATATCCGCTTTAGTTCGCTTTAAAATTATTGTTCTCTGCAGGTCAAATTTAAAATTTTAATATGCCTATAAATCCTCGCCGCGAATGATATAACATATCTTATTTTTCAATTAGATTTACTCGCGCGACATAACAAGTCGACGTCGTCGACTAATATTGAAAAGGTGAGCAGACGCGAAGTAAATTAATTAACAAGTCGGTAAATGTCGTTGAAATTAGTTGGCAGCATTAATTATTCTAATTTGCCCGAGTAAACTATTCACTTAAAAGCCCTCGATAAATAAGCCCGGGCAATTGAGATGCATGTATTTGTTAATATTTCAAATGGAATTTAGTTAGGTCGGAAATTCGCTGGAACATTTATGTAGATGTACGACAATGGCACACGTCGTCCCAGGCGTATCATCTCGCAGGAGAATACAAATGCGGCAGTCAGAATTTTTCGTCCCTGTAAAGTATAAAGTATAAAGAGCTGCCGTTAAAGTTTTATGATCTTCATCGCGAACGAGCAGCCGAATGTATACGTATATATAACGTCGCGGGGGCCGCGAGAGAGGCTCTGGGGCTCGAATAAAATTTAACGCGAGATTAAGACCCCCAGCCAGCTCCGAGTTCCGAGTGAATCGTCTTTAAAATTTACAAACTCGAGAGCGACATTAACATTAGTAGTCATAATAGGGGCTAAAATAATTGAGCACTTTTCGAGACCGCACTCAGCCGTCACTGCCGGACGTCCATTTAACAAAAACCCGCTCCTTTACTCCCGCCTCCCCCGAAGCCGCAGAGGCGCCGCCTCCGACTTTCCTCGATGCGGCCTTTTCACGATTCAACTCTTCCTAACGCTATTTCACTTTTAATGATGCGCCTTTTTGTAAACCTCTTTAAACTTGTCGTTAACTCGCCCTCGCGCCCAAGAATCTAGAACTATTTTGCCGGGGAAAAAAGTTTTTATGCCATTTTTTAAAAATTTTCTCGGCCTTCGCTCCCTTGACGAACTTTCAGGGTATATTCCTGTCGCTGGATTGTTGAACAAACTTTATTTCTTTCATTCGTTTGAAATAACAATCTTCATTTTGCGATTTAACAGAATCGAATACACGTGAAGCTTTGCATTAGAAAGCGGCGTACGGCAAATTTTAATTAAACGAAAAAGCGGCCGTTCCGTTTAAAAAATTCGAAGCGTTCTCGCATAAAACGGTATAACCCTGGGTTTGTTTCCGAAAAAGTCGTCGAGTTATTTGTTATTATTCGAAAAACGCCGCAGCTGCAAGCAAATTAAAGTTTACGGCTTTTAAATTTTCAATCATTGTCCGCAATAAAGCACGATTCGAGTATTTTTTTGAATTTTGCGTGACGTATAAAAAAAAATGCTTGCCGCCGAAGCATTAATTAAAACAGATTTTAAAGCTCTCTCCGCGAAAGGCGTCATAAATTTTCATCGTTTTCATTTTTTACACGCGCGCATCAAAATTTAAATGCCTCCCCCCGTCAGTTAAAAATGATCTTTCCGCGCCGTACGAAAAAATCGTCGGCAAAACGAAGGCTCGACAGTAGGAATAAATAGCGGGCTCTTTTTTGAAAGTTTGGCAGGTCAGCTTTCCAAGAGACTCCGAGGCGCGGCGCCGTAAGTTAACCTCCAGAGAAACTTGGCTCGGAGCTTGAAGGGAGGCACACGAAACAGGAGCAGTGCAGCAATCCCTGCGCGGCTCTGCGGCGGCGTATTATTAATTGTAATTAAATTTAATTAACCCCGTCGCTTTCGCTCCATTTATACGACTCGCAACTCGTTTATAAACCCCCTCTTCCTCGACGCGCGGCTCGAAAAACGCGCCCGCGGGGAATTCTCGAATTGGCGCTTTTTAACGATCTGGCCCTCTCTCGACTAACGGCCCGCGTCGTTGTTCTCAGCGTAAACAGGAAAATGTTTCGCTTGATAAATAGAGAGTCATATCGTCGGCGCGGCGGCGGGCTAATCCGCTGACTCGGCGAGAGAGCACTTGGACAAACCTCGGCGCGCGGGATATAGCGCTCGCGCGGCGAAAGATGAGCACTGGCCCGGTTATAATGCCTCGACTCTCCCCGGATCGTCCGCCCGCCGAACCATAAAGCAAAATGCATAATTGAGCCGCTGAGTGATTAGGAAGCTCCGCGAGCGAACTCGCTGAATAATTTAAATTCCGCTTCGGGATAGCGACGCGCGCGCCGCATCCGAGGCGGGGGATGGCCGGGGGGGGGGAACCGACGCTCCTTCGACGGGGGGGCAAAATGACAGAGGCGCGCTGCTATTAGCTCCTGTGTCTATATGCGGGCAGGGAGGATTGGAATACAACAAGTGTCGCGGCTCCCGCGAAAACTTGGCGTTTTCTTGTATATTAAAAGTAATCGGCCGCCGCTTGGTTGGAAGCGACTCAAATTCCCCTCTTTTCGGCCGGGACCGGGGAGCACTCTGCCCGGAATGAGTTGATTTATATTTTATTCGACTGTCAGGGGAGGAGAGGAGCGAATATTTTATGGGCTTATCTAATGGATAAACTATTATTTAAACGCCGGGCTGAAAGTTCCTAATTCTGAGCTGCAGATTTCACCGGTAAATCTAACGTACGAAATGAGTTTATTTTTCATTAATATACCAGAGAGTAGAGCAAATTTAGCCTTGTCAAGGATGTTTGCTCGAACAAAAGGATATACGGTGCATTACTAATTCACTCGACGAATTTCACGCGTAAAGGGTTCGCGGCTCTCCTCTGACCTTGCTCCCACTCTCTCCCTCTGCTCTGCTTTTCAATTTATCATGGCAGTCCAACGAGGCATGAATGTTAAAGGGCCGAACCGGGAAAAAGCCAGGCGACTCCTCGCGACATATCATAAAACCGGTGGCCTTACATCCCGCGCGGCGGCGGCGGAAAGCGCAAGAAGCCGCCCCGAATGCCGGAATTGTTAAATAAATGAGTGGGGTGTGTTGCAGCTCTCAAACCCCGGCGAGTCTCGGGGTAGCAAGAAAAAAAAAAGGGTCAAAACGCCGGGGCGAAAAAAGCGCCGAGACTTAGGGAAAAAGGTAGAGGCAGCAGCAGGAGCCCCGGAGAGGGAGAGAGAGAGGCAAAAGAGAAAAGTGGATACGGAGCTTCCGCGCCGAGGGACGCAGCCTCGACGACTTGGGACGCTTTACATGTCAAAGCGCGAAGCGGCTCTCTCCTCTCCTTGAACGTCCCGAGCACGCGACGACGACGACGACGACGACGACGACGACGGCGGCGGCAACGGCGGAGTCGCTAAACAAATAAATTTATTCCGCACGAGGCGCCGCGCCGCTACTCCCTGCTGCCAACTTTCAGCTGGACAATTTTTACCGGGAGCTGCGGGAGGGGTGTGTATATATAAGAGCGCCGCCGCGGCGTCCGGCGAACTGCCGAGGCCCGCTCTGCTCGGAGCTCTTGCGGGAGATAATGCGGGGATTAATGCTTTGCGACGAGGTCATTTGAATTTCGCTTTAATTCTTCTTGCGCGAACTGATCGCGACTTTATACTTTAAACTGTTTTCGAGCTGTAATTATATTATATTCACTCGTCCCCTTCGGTTTAAAAAAGTCTCTCGCGGCAGTTGCGGCTAAATTCTTTCGAAAATCTTCCTCTTTCGACGGGGACTTATTCAGCTAGAACTTTTTTTTCTACGAATAAACTTGGAAATAAAGAGTTCTATTTTAAAATTAATTATGTATTCGGCATGATTTTGAATTCGGCGCGCGGAATATTTTACAGGCGGCCAAATGCTTGTTAATTGAGCCCAAGTATGCCTTCATTGTACGTGCATTTCCGCGAATTACTCAATAGCGCAACAGTATTCCGGCGCCGCGAATTATTATACCGTAATATTACAGATGCATTCTGTACTAATAATACGAAAAGCCGCTGGTTCTCGCGCGATAATGATTGTCGCACAGTTTATTGCCGACCCACAATGTACACCGGCCTCTTCGGTATTAGAAAAATCGTCACTTAAACAAATCCGTTTACCCCCGCCTCGCTAATACTCGATAATACCGTTAACGAGTCGGAAAGAAGAGGGATTAGAGCTACATCCAAGTTTTCCTTTCCCCGAGTCCCGAGTCCAACGTTGATTAATTAATTCACTCGAAAGCAGTCGCGCCCCCCCGGTTCGAATCCATCATCGGCCGAAAGTTCTCTTCTCCGGGCGGCATAAAATAATTGTTCCCCGAGTAATATACATCGACTCGTAAACGTCATCCGGGAATGATTAAACAGCCGCAATATTGTTCGGTCTCGGTAGATTTTCTTCTTAGCCCCGGCAAGTGCAGCAGCAGCAGCAGCAGGAAGTTGTAAACTAGCGGCGCTCGCCGCTTGGGTTGTACACGGGCCACGCACACAGGTAGAAAATGACCGCATAACCGCGCGTCGGGAGAGCTACCTTGGCGAGTACTTAGGGCTTAGTTAAGGCGGCATTAGAGGCCGCCGTGCATTCGCGGAGGCGCGCGCGCGTCGCCATAGGGAACGCTACTTGCGGCCCAATGTAATCAACTGAATGAGCAAGCGGCCCGGCCGACACACACCGGGGGAAACTGCACTGCACACGCTGCTTGACCCTCTGCCCGGCGTACTCCGCTTTCGAGACGTCTCTCTGAATAAACCATGAGGGAGCTGCTGCTGCTGCTGCTGCTGCCGCTGCCGCTGCCGCAGCCCGGGAGAGGGAGGGAGAGAGAGCTGCCTCCGATGACGGAATCGAAGATATGCACTGCGAGCCACAATAATTCCTCCTGCGGAGGCGAGGTGCATTAGAGCTGCTCCTTGCCGGGGCACTAAAAATTTAGACGAGCGTCGAGCCAGTCCCGGGCGAGGCTGTCTTTTATTCGGAGCGTTTCTTTTATTACGTGAATTAAATATGGTGTATGAGCATAGCTTTTATGGCGAAGAGTGTTTCTTCGAACGAGCTCCAAGAAAATTAGATATTCGATTTCTACGTGTATTTATGTAGAGTGTATTATTTATTCATAAAAAGGGGTTCTAAAATACTGTACGAGTCTTAAACACGCACTTTACATTTTATCGAAGTATTTATAATATTGAATTGCCGAAACGTTATAATTAAATCGACAGTGACAGACGTGAAAAGACTAAGATAACGGCGGGTTTCCACGTCCCTTGGAAGCAAAGCTTGCCCCAGTCAAAAAGTTAACAAGATAATAAGATATCCCCTCGGCTGAATGATTTATTAGGAAATCTAAGTCGCAGCGGGCAGGTGCAGTGATTTTAATATCACTCGAGCGTTTTGTTTCAGCTTGATCCCCCGGCATATTCCCGAAGCCTTCATAAAATGCAAATTCAATCTAAGAAGTGAGTTTAAAATTTTCTTATCCTCCGCGAGGATATTTAAGCTCAAAGCTCGGAACGCGGATTTACACGCGGGCCGCTATCTCCCGGCCGGCGCAGTAAATATTCTCTTAACAAGGATAATACATTTCTCCAGCCTTCCCCCCCTGCAACTAATATTAATATCCCGCGCTTAACTTATGTAATATATATCCGCGCGGGTAACTTTTTCAAAATCCAAACTTCCCGGACGAGTAAATAAAAAAAAGCCGCGGCTCTTAAATACTTAATAAAGCAGCGGCGTCGAGAAGCCGGCGGGGGAGGCTATTGTTTTTGAAAGGCGGCCCGAAGGAAGTAGGTGGCTCGGAGGTAAGGGAGCTTATCGAGAGAGGACTGCATTGCGACGGCGGCGTGTCCGTAATGGCATTTCAAGTGCCATAATGGAGGCTGATATTAACGAGCTTAACCGCATTGGAGCGTCGGCGGGCGGCGGCGGCGGCGGCGGCAGCGGCGGCAGAACGAGAGACAGAGAGTCGGCGAGACAAGTTTCAACTCTGAAGTGATATTAAACATCTGTCAAACCGGAAGAGGTTACGAATAGTGCCAGAGTTCCCCAGCGAAATGAAGTTACGAGTGCTTTTCAGGATATTACGTTTGAGTTTGCAGCGGGGGGGAGGAGTTTACATCGCGCGGGCCGCCGCGCGGATGCGAGCAATTATCCTCGGCGGCTCTCGGCGCTAAAAACGGGCGCCGCGATAAGCGCTCCGTTAAAAATGGAGCTTCCGACGCTGATGAACCGCGGCAAAACAAGTCAATGTGCTGCTCGAGGAGCCACGGCAGCCCCCGGACGAGCCCGAAACAAATGAAGCGCGCGCCGGCGGCAGCTCGAGAGAGAGAGAGAGAGAGAGAGAGAGAGACGGCTCGAGAAAGTATAAAACTCGCTTTGCACTTTTCTCCCGCTTTCTCCTCGGCTTTTTCTCTACCACGTCCGCCTCGAGCGTGCGTCTTCATAAATTACGCATTAACTCGCGCTCGATCTGCCCGCGGAGCGCGCGCCGCGCCGCTTGTAATTTGAAAAGTTTGCGCGTGCGCATTATTTATTAAACGCAACGCGTTCCATACATATAGATATATATGTATATATATAAGCGAGAACTTTATTAGATTTGCCTATGCGTTGCCGGCGGAGATATTGATATAGTTATTCAGCCGAGGTGAACTTGAAATATATCGCGATGCTAACTGCTTTTTCGCCGGCTCTCGCCCCGCTAAATTATTTCCGCGGAGCGAGAGAGAGAGAACCGCGAGGAGGCCTTTGTTTTGCCCCCTCCGCGCCCGAATGATTTATTCACTTTTCCCTGTATGCTCGCGCGGAATCTGCTTACGGAAATGCTGTTTAATTAGAGCTGGTATTCTAATTTAATTAAGCGGAATTGCGAGAACAATTAAGTAGCCCGAAAAAACTGGATGTTTTAGTTTTGGTTCGGAGGGGAGGCTGAGCCGCCGAATGGAAAAAGCTTCGCGTTTATTTCCGTTGCGGACATTATTATAGGCATTGAAATTTTCCTCTAATTAAGACAGAATAAATGGTTACTCTGAGCAAAATAATAATATGCGCGAATAATAATAATAATCTAATACAGATTTGTATCAATTATTAACAAAGGCACGCTAAATTTTTAAAGTTTAAATGCTGCTAAAATTTCTTAAATCTTCGTTAAGCATATTATCCTCCGGGATCTGCAGAGCTTTCAAGGCAAGATCGCGAGATGTAAAGCTCGGTTTACAACTATATTCTTTGACCTAATTGTGACAAAATCACAAGCCCCCACTTTACACTCAAACAATTTCCAGCGCAGAGACACCCGGCAATTAGACCTGAAACTTTCGCAAAACAAAAGTGTGTCCCCCGCAAAACGCACTCAAGAGCGAAAAAAAAAAAAAGAAAAAAAGAAAAGTGCCGCGCGATTACCCGGAGAGGATTACGTGCGAGGCAGATTATCCCGCAAGTAGCAGGGAAGTGTCCGCGAGCAACGGGGCCCTTATCTCCTTGCCAAATGCAGCTCTCGCTCGGCCGCGTCCGTCAGGCCTGTCATAACTTTCTTAGGACGAACAAGCGCTGCAGTCGACGTTCGTCGGGGCTACCGCGAGAGCTTGTACATAAACTTTACGCATTTTAATTACCGGCAATTGGCCTCTCCCTCTGTTTATGCGTCCTACGTAACTCGAACTTCGCTCTCGCAGTCGTGGCATCGCCTACCAAGTTTTTCTCGCGGCCCCCTCGAAGATGCCGAAAAACAAGCGAGTTCCGCGAGGGAGAGAACTACAGGCGGGAGTAGCCCCCGGAAATTAGCGCGGCGCGCGGCAGCCTCTTGGCCGAGCCTTAATTAATCAAGCCCAAAGGCGCTTTAGCGGCCGAGCCCTGAATACAAAGCCCCCATCTTTGTTGCCTTGTACATTCGAGGTCTGGTGCGCCGAAAAGTTTACTCCCGCGCCGCGCGCGCCGCCGTGGCTCTCTTTATTTTCGACTGCTTTATAAAGCCGGCCCCGCGCGCACCGAGGACGCCACTTTAATTAAGCGGCCGCAATAAAAGCTAAACCAAAGCTAATCCCGCATATTTTCAAACCGCGCCGCTTTTCGAAATTCTAAATGAATGAAGATTTTCGTCCCGGAGAGAGCTCTTGGTGCGTTAGCCGCGCGGCGAAATTAAACGCGCCCGAGTGGCCGGGAGGGCACCTCAGCGGGGATATTGTGTTATATTAATTTTTATTAGCGGCGTAAATCGAAACGTTACGAGAGGGTAAATATTTGAGAGCCGTCAAAGTGGCCGTGGGATTTTCGAGGGAAATTGGCGGCGGGAAAATTCGGCGTATACAGGAAGAAAGACACAGCCGACAAGACCGGCGGGGTGAAATTTAAATTTCGCACGAGAGAGACAGAGGAACTATACGTATATATATCGACCCTTTCTCCGTTCGAAAGGAGCGGCGAAGGGGGGGAGAAGCCGCTTAGCCGAAGCTCCTAGTGGCTTTTAATTATCGTCAATTTCAGCGTAACGATAATTACGAGCCGGTCGACTGCCGATATCGCGCTTCGTCAATAGCCTCGACACGCCTTCCGGGGCGACGACGACGCCGCGGCAAACTTTGCCGAGGCGGATAGGAACGTCGCGTTTCGATTTTTCATTTCTCCTAATGCAAAGTCGATATCGAACTGGCCTCTCGGCGCTAAGTCTAATTAATATTATAACACACAAGCGCCACGGGCCGAAAAGGCTTTCGAGCGGGAAACGGCTCCTTCATTCGTTAAGCTCGGGAGGGGGAGGGAGGAGGGGGTCTGAGGGGCTATCGATTTGCTGCTCGGACTTGTTAATTGAAATAATTAGCTGACTCGAAAGTGCTTTTAACTAATGGCCTCGGGCGCGGCCAAAAACAGCGGCGAAAAATTTTCGTATATATATATATATATAAGCGCGATTTAATTTTTGCCGCGTTCGATATCTCTAAATTCGTCCCGGCAAGACGCGAGAGATCGAGTGCTCGGTATAGATCGAGCTAAAAATCTTTCCGAGTAATGGACTCTGCATTGATTGAGGAAGGGACTTTTTTTTTTTTTATATATTTTGATGGAAGCCCGGGTTAATTGTCGAGAGTAACTTAACGGGGAAATCGCGGAAGCTTACCAGAAGACTTATGAGCGTCAGGTCATTTCCATGCAATTCACTATTCAGAATTAAATCCGCTCCGCGACAGACAGTTTTGCTCCGCTTTTCACAGCCCCCGACGGGGACTGGCTTAAAAACTCTTTTGTATTTTTAATTTCTAAAGAATAAATCACTTACGATGCATAAAACTCATTAATTATTTATTGCTGCCGCCGCGCGCAGTCAAAGGTGGTCAATGCTCTTATTAATTTTTGATGCATTTAAATTGCTGTTTAAAACGAGACAATGCAGTTCTAATATTAGTATAATTAATTGAACACTGGTAAAGTGCAATCTGCCGAGATATATTTTTAATCCTGTTCAATAAATACAATGACGAAAGCTAATAAAATGTTTCGTGTTACTTTTAAAAGTGTAATTTATATGTATATACCTGGTGCCATTACGTATTTAAACATTTCGTATTATTTATACTTTCCTCAAAATTTATTTCAGTTCTAGAATTGGAGGGTTGACAGGTGGTTTTAATATTATTAACTCCGTTGAGAAATGCTTTCAATTCTTTATTACACGTGTCTTTTTTAGAAGTTTCATCGTGACTTTCAGCATTTATCAATCTTTTAGATAATTTATATTTTTATTACGTCCTAGTTTTAATACGGCTTAAGGATTTAAATCATAGCACTTTAATCTTAAATTCCTGGCAAATATAAAAAAATACCTTATAGATTTCGCTGATATTTAAGCGCGTATCAGATAATATTTTTTCATATTAAAACGGCTATTTGAAAAACTATCGGTATAAATCTACAACTCTTGAAATTACGCTCAATTAATATCAGCTAATCGTACAATTATTTTTTTAAACTAGTCAATAGAGACGCAATCGCGCTCTCGATACTTATCGAATTTTACCTTATCGTTCGCAATCGTATCATTGCAATTCAATCTCGAGCTTTATATCCGAAAACGTGCACATTCTACTTCTCGCATTATCAGCACTATTTCGCGCGCCGCTCAATCAATCTTAGTTATTATTACGCCCGGGATTCTCCGGGCATACGTTATTCAACAAAATCCCCCCCCCCCCCCCCCCCCCCCCCCCCACGCCGAAAGAACTATCCGA
>UCOM01002604.1:0-24597 GCA_900474385.1 Ormyrus pomaceus | reverse complement strand
CTATTACGTTTTGAGTTCAAAGTGACAAATACAAGTTTTTTAAAGGCTATACAATAACTCACAAAAAAGTTATTAATAATTTTATATTTATACCGTTAATACGTATTCTTACGGGAACTCAGTTTCAATCGCGAAATTTATGAAAACTGCTGTTCAGATTTTTATGAAACTGGAAAAAATGTAAATTTAGTATCCCATAAACATAATGCCGTCAACTAAATGTTGAGTCATCAATTTTTAGAGTTAAGCGAACCAAATGAATAAAATTTTTTCCGCTTACTCCAGTGGACATTAGATGCACTATTTGACAACGTCACAAACAGCTGCTTACGATTTGAAATGATACTCGAGGGTGCCCGGTACTCGACCCGGTATGCTGTACGCTTTCTAACAAGATTTTGAAAGAACTGACTAGACAAAATAATAAATAATATATTAATAAAAAATTCAAAATGATATTAATTCAAAAATAAAAACTTTTATTGTTTTAATAACATAAACATTTTTTTATGAAGTAAAGATTAATTGCATTTAACCCAAAACATTTCTAAGCCAAATATTTTTAAATGAACTATTCTTCTTCCTTAAAAATTAATATCACAAAAGCAAAAAAAAAAAGATTTTTCATTATTGAGGTTAAAATTTTTGTCAACAAATTTTCGTCTATGCAATATCTTAGCTAATTTTTATTTTTCTCATTTGTACGAAGGTATTGCAGGTATAAAAAAGTTTTACATTTCAAACGAGCAGAAGAAAACTATACAGGTGCGGTCAAACGATTGTGCAACGTTGTCAAATCAAACTACCATGGAAGTCGAAAACTATTAAACACATCCTGAACTCACGCGGTAGTGATACAACTCCCAACATTATAGGTTGTACAGTCACAGGTATCGCAATTGTCCTTCACTCCAGCAGAAATTTTTTAAAAATATTTTTATATCGAGAAGTTCAGTTTTGAATTTCGAAATTATTTATAAAGGACACCTGTAATTGGGAGTAATAAAAAAAAACGCGATTCTCGAAGCTCGCTCTCTTCTTCACTGAGCGTTTAAGTCATCAACTGTAGAAAGGAGACTGCAGAAAGGGTAGCAATATAGGACGAGTGTCTGGTTTCCAAGTAAGAAAGGGACGACTTTAAACAAAGACAAGTATCTGATTAGGACGACACGGTTATTGATCTCTAGAAACGCATTTATATTTTGAAGAAATTATAGCAATTGAAAATTTAAAATCTATATTTAAAGATTCACGGTCTTCCGAACTCAATAGATAATGGCGTAAAATTCTATATTTTCTTCAATGTGGCTAATTATATGGCATTGAATGGCTTTAGTAAGGTAATGTACGGATTATGGCTTAGGTATCCAATATCGGTCATCTCCAATACTCCACTTAATGCGCAATTCGATTGGTCAATGATACTTGAATCATGCATGTGACAACCTCCTATATTGCTTTGGTACACGCCATTTTACTAGCGGCAACGAGCGGCAACGGACACAAAGCGAAATTAAAAGAACGTTTTATTGAGTCTTTCAAAAACAATACTCCTAAATCTTGGTAGATATTTCCGCAGAATAGTTTTTGATTTCACAATTCTTTACATGTAATTACTTAGAATATATTATTTTGGCTTGCAGCATGTGTTTAATTTAATTTAGGTAGTAATTAATTATGTATCTAGTAAACCAGAGGAGGCATATGAAAGGATAATCCACATGTAAATAGTTATAATCGGTCGAGTAGGTAAAATTGAAGGGACTACTATTAACGGCTTACAAGTACTTGCAGTAAAAAATGATACCAATTAGTTTTCAACTTTGAAAATCAACATCTCTACATTGAAAAATATTTCAGAATTTAACAGACGTTTTGGAGGTTTTGTCAAAGCAATATTGAAAAATATTGCTCCTGCAAAACCTCTAAAACGTCTGTCAAATGTTTCTTCGTACAGCCGAATAAGCCGCTCCCGAAGCGAGCGTCAGTTCGAAGTCTCGCGAGCAAAAGTAAATGAGAGCTTACGCGCGTCTGGAAATTTGAAAGCACACGCGAAATAAGAAGCGATATGCGCCTGGCGGAAAAAGTGTGTCACGTGGCTTTCTAAACTCCATCTCTTCCTCTGTCCACTAAACCTTTTTTCTCCGGTCGTCCCAACCCAGGCTCAAGCCCAGATATATAGGATATACAGATAAGACACGCCTCGCGCGTCACAGAGCTTTCAGCGTCCGCCGTCCACACATACATACCTGCATGTATCCAACGGCAGTATATAAATTTAAATTCTCTCTCTCTCTCTCTCTTGGCGCACATACACAAACGCGCGCGCGCGGAGTATTACAGCTCGAGTCTCCGGCTGCGGTTTGCCTCCGGCGCTGACTGCGCCGGGGGATTGTTGTCGAACGCTTTAAAGTAGTAGGTCAAAGTGCAGCACCGGAGTCGGCCGCTCTCTGGAACGCCACCGCGAAACCGTACAAGACAGAGGGGGAGAATAACTTTCGACCGCGGGAACGTCGGGGCCGAATGTAAAGGATATTTTTGGTCGTCGCGCGCCCCGTCATATCGCGATGCGCGAGGACAGGCATTGTCTTCGAGGGGCTCTTGGCGAACGCTCTCTCTCTCTTTTAAAAGTGGGCGGTGCCTCGGCAGTCGGAGTACTCCCTTTTTATATTTCGCCCTCGCGCTCGTCTTCCTCTCTCTCTATCCCTTTTTTAGATGCGGCTGCTATTGAGCCTCCGCGCCGAACTTCGGTCTCCCGGCTTTTATTAATATCTGGGCGATTTTCTTCCGCGGCGGAATCCGATGACACACAATAGATGTCGACATCGAGAGGGTATAACGATGCCGACTTCTATCTTTCGCCTCTGTTTCGGATGCTGATACTGTTTTGTTTTCCTTTTTTTCTTTTTGTTTTGTCGTGGCTTCTTTTTTTTTTATTTGCGCTATAGGTAGAGTGGAAGGAAGAGACGAAGGAGAGAAAGGGGAGGAGGCGAAGATGAGATGGGTTTATGTATAAGCCCTAAAATGCTACGTGTATGAGACAATAGAGAGGTCTGGATAGTCGGGAATAATAATAATCGAAAAATGTAGGTTAATCCTTTCGTACATGAGTTGCTGATTTGAAGGAAACTAATGATTTATGTGGCCTAATGAGATTTTTATCTCTGCGATAACTTTTTTAGAACTTGTTGATGCAAAAAAGCTAAATTTTTGTTTCTTCAGTCTAATCAATTTACGATTTACTTATCGATCTGGCATACATAAATAAATACATAAAATATCTTTAACGAAATCTTTAACATACATAAAATTTGGGAATTCAAAAACTGTTTGAATAATGTCACTTATAAATATTTGTAAGTTTTGAATTTTAAAAATTAGTTAGTTAAATCATTTTGAAACTTTCAGTACAGCTCCTTATTAACTCATAATGACATGAATGTCTCACATTTTAGGCCAAACGAGCTCCAAATCGATCCATCGATTTAATCTTTAAATTAGGGCAAAGCCAATATCTTAAATATTACATATTTCTGGATAAAATGGGCCTAGGACAATACATATATCAAAGATATTTCGTGATAAAATATATGTCCGTGTAATAGAATTAATTTTTTTCAGATATTTTTGTGATCAGAAAAGGATGGGTCTAAGAACCCCTTTAAGGAGGCAATAAAAGTGAGAGCGTTTTGATCAGGCTGACTGAATGTAATCTTCACTAGTTTGAGCCGAGCCACAGATTCAGCGGAGAAAATAGATCTGTTCCTTTTTAAATTTACTTATGCCATCAAGTAAAAACGACTCATCTGGTTTATAATACACATTTTGCAATGAATTAATTTAATTTAATAATTTATAATTTTAGTTATTTTAATTAATTTTTATCTACAGTCGAATCAATTTTAGAATCATGAAAAAATGTAAAACCAACAATTATTCAGAAACCTCTTTCCAATGATCGTCACTTGCAATCAAATGCGATAAAGCAACGAAACCAACAGCCGTCGGTGTAAATTAATAAACCTGTCCCCGAGAACGAATCTTTGAATTGCAAATTACGCGGTCACAAGGACGAAATAATGAATCGGGCTACTTGTAGAAAAGTTACGGGTGGGGATAAGCGAGAGTAACTGTGAAATTGAAGAGCGCTTCTTATCATTCACTCTTTTAGAATCAACCTGGGCGGTAAAAGAAAAAGAGGACACTAAGAAGTGGATAACAAGCACGGGTAAATTAAAGCTTTAATTATATTGCATTCCATGAAAATTCAGTTGATGTATTATTTTTTTAACGAGGCTTGTCTGCTAAGAATAAATCGGTAATTGCATCCGTAAATTAATACAGAAAATAGTTTATAATTCTTTAAAAATGCAATTGTCAAATTCCACTTAAAAACAGATTTATTCGTTTCTATTATTTCGTATATTTTGACCTAATATAAAAATCGCAACGACTACTACTTCACCGGTAAAAAAAAAATTAGACTCGAACCTTGATAATTTAAATTTAAAGAAAAGCTGTATACAAACATACAGTTTCCGTTTCCCCGAAACGGACCTAAATATTATGAGAAAAATCTAAAAATTTTTCCAGTGCCTAGGAGACTGTCGCGGAGACATCCCTTTACCTGCCTTTTCAACACTATACCCTCCTCCCCTCCCCCTCTCTTTTTTGCCCTTTTTACTCTAGCTCGCGTTCTTCCTCCTCTCTTTTGCCGGCGGTTTCTTTCGCCCGGCCTCCCTTTGACGTCTCCCTCCGACTGAAATTGCTCGAGTGCACGTGTTTTATCAGAACTAGGCGTCCGAGCGTTCCTGGCTTGGTGCACGAAAATTTTAATGCCGCCGCCGCCACCGCCGCTGCTGCTGCCTTGCAGAGGCGCTTTAGATTTTCCGCGGAGGTACGGATTTGCCTCTCGATCTCCCTCCCGCTATTTTCATTACATTCGTTCTTTGCAGCGACGGCTCAACTTTAGGTTTATGGATCTCTTGTTGTTTCTTATTGCGAGCTGTGTTCGCATTTATAGAATACGTCAGACTCGATTAGTTTATGTGCGTCGTGTGCACCCAACGGACAGTAATTCGTTTTCAATAATTTGAAAATCACTGGCGCTGATTGGTTGGGGAAGCAAATTCCGCGATTCGATCGAGTGCATTTTAGAAAGGCAAAACGATTTAATTCGTTTTTCATGTCCGTCGACTAAATCTTTGTTTATTATTTTGATGTTAATCCTTTCAAGTTATAATATTTTTCAAGTTTAAATTTCAAGTCTAAAAAACACGCAAGTAAAATTATTTAATTTTTTAATTCGTACTCAAATTTGTATATTCATAATAATTAGGGTCGTTGAAAAGAAGTGCAGGAGTACCTTTTGAACAAATGCATAAAATTACCAAGAAAACCAAAACGCAGGCTTATCTCCGTCTCTCGACTCCCTTTTCTACTGCGAATGCAGATTCCCTCTTTTCTGTGTATGTTAAAGCTTTTCTTCGACGCAAAAAGCAGCGTGAAAAGCTCCGCACTCCACCCAAATCCATTGTGCGGACTGTGTATTGTTTTTCTTCGAATTTACAAACCAGCAAGTGCCCAAAAACTTTGGAGATCGTGGACACAAAATTTAGCAGGATTGAAATTTCGAAGGATATGGAAAATATGTAATTTACAAAATTAACGAATAACCTATAAACAAGAAAATAATGTGAAAATAATGTGTCGCATTGCAAGTAGATGCAAACGTATCTGTGAACAATGCGTGAAACTGTATACTGTACTTTGTGTGCACACAATACCTAAAGGTTTTGATGTTTCATGTAAAAGAAATTAAATAACATTAGCAATATTTCACATTCTACATAGCTGAGTTGTTTTATTTGCTACTGATAAACAAAAAGCAATTTTAACAATTTACTTGTAAAGCGATTTTAAAAATTTATATAATAGCTTATTTACCCATTAAAGTATCAGGAATATGCGCGGTTACATTTATCACGAGTCCATTTAATCCGTCCGCGTCACGGTTTCTTTCAAGAAAATGTGCTCCCATGTATCTCTCTCCCTTTTCGTATTCAGACTTGCCCGACCACTTTTTCACGAAGCGTCCGCTATTGCCTACTCTTTTAAACATGCAACACTGCAACCGTGGAACGTCAAAATCTCGCCTCGTTTGTCAGGTCGTCAGGTGAGAGCATTTCTGGCGTTTAACATTTTCAGGCCTCTTGACTTTCTTAATCAGGAAGCGTGTCTATTAATTTTGTACACTCAAATTTTTACCCATTTTTTTTCAATTTACGAAACGTCTTACAAGATATCAATTTTGTTTTATTTCATAATATAAAGTCTAAAGGAACGTACAGTAATGTGATTTATTTTATGAAATAATATTAATAAATATAATTCTATAGACATAATTTATTAATTTAATATTTCAATAATTATTAATAAGCAAAATAATTGTATCAGATATCTGTTGCCTTATTTATATTACAACCTGCATTAATTAACTTGCATGGTGTATCAATTAAATTTTGCATTGTAAATGTAACCGAAAAAGTGATTCAATAAACCCTATCTAATCGAGATCTGCAATGCATGCAAATAATAATAAATAAATGGTCAATCCTTTTACTATGTGAATCGTCACGTTTTGAAAATTATTTGAAATTGATTAATTTTAATACAATCAAGAATACGTTTATTTTCTTTAAATGAAACCGGTTGAGCGATCGTTTATTTACATTGCAGTGCTCATAAACCAGTTAACGCATGAAGCATGAATTTGTGGGTCGAGTGAAGGCAACCATTCCGAGATCAATTCGCCGCAAACTGTAAGCTTGAACAAACAAATTAATCAATCGAGCAACTAAATGACTCTCCATTTTTATTTGCATTATTTTATGTTTAAAGTTTCTTCATTTTCATTATTTATATAGTTAGCATTGGTATCTGTTTCAAAAAATTCTTTCACAAAAAAGACCTTTTAACATTTGAAGTGACGATACATTTCTTCTTTAATAACAAATAAATATTGCAACGTAATGAAAAATATTTTATGAATGAAAATAAACTCCAATATTAATCACAAAACAATGTTGAACTAGGAAATCGATTAAAAAATGAAAACCGAGTTCACATTGATAAATGGTAAGTTACTGAATTTATTGAACTTAATTTCAAACGAATACTGCCATAACCTATGATTTAGTTTCGAGAAGTCTTTTTGAATTCATTTGAAATCAAAAGTTTTAAAACATTGTCGGGATAATCGCTTTTTTTGAACGGCAGTTTGATTGGCTCTTTCAGACATTTTGGAACAATCAGCGAATTTGTGATTCAAATGCTCTTGCATAATAATGACTTCTTTGATTGCAATTGAATGGGACATTTTTCACGTCTAACATTTTTTAAACTTTGATGAATTTGAAGAAGAAAAACAATTTATATAAACGAAAATTAATTCTTAATTGATTTATTATTTGATAAATGTATTTATTTACTACTCACTTGAAGATTGTTCCCGACACGCGAGAAAAGAAACAACATAATTAAAAACTGTTTTATACTTTAATGAAGTTTATTCTTATTTTTAACAGTATTCAATATATTCTATTTAATGAAAATTAACCAAAAAAAATCGTTCCGAACTCAAATCTTAGATCTTTATTTTTATCTAACCTAACAATTGCAACTTCACAACGGAGTTCACTTATTTTCGATATACAGCAAATCCATTTCATACGAAACGTTCTTAATATTTCAATTGTTCACTTTTGTACACAAAGTGTATCGTAACAAAGATGATATAATTACAAATTTGAAAAATCAACAATTGAATTAAAATCATTTTCATCGCTGCAAATTGGATAAAGCAGCGTATAAACGCGAGACTTGTTGACCCGTCGAAACGAGGGGGAAAACAGTTGCACCCAATCAAAATATAACAGGGCAATCGACTTAATTACCCCGAAAAATCCGAATTTCGTCATAAAGCCCAAAAAAAAGGCTGGCCATAAATCAAGCGATCCCGGGCAGCGGCCGACGCGGCGGCCAGTCCAGAAAAAAGAATCGCCGCTTATCGGGATCACGCAGCCTCCTTGGCATACCTCCGACCGCAAAATCTGCGAGCGGCGGCCGGCCGCAAAAAGCTCGGACAGCCGCCGAGAGCGTTTTTCCACCCCCGCCCGGCTCGGTTTACAAGTCAGCGTTTTCCACTCGAGTGTAATTGATCGCCGGGAGATTTTCGCATCCTAATAAGGAAGGGAGAGGAGGGCGGCGGCCCGATGCGCGCGACTGCCGCGACAAAAAGCAGCAGCAGCAGCTGCGGCCGCCTAAAAACTTGGGGGAAAACTTCCGAAAGGGATTTTCGCTCGGGGAAATTCTGTGCCGCGTTACGGGCGGACGGTTTAATGCGCGCGCGGATGCTTGGGGAATGAGGTCGCATGCGCGCTCACACACACACACACTCTCTCTCTCTCTCTCTCTCTCTCTCTCTTTCTATATTTCGGATCCCAATTTTCGAAGGCTGCAGCTCGAGATCTGCTTTTCGTCGGCCGAGTGATTTGCGTAGATTGCCGGGGACTTAATTAATATATTCGATTAATTCGCACTGCGAATGATAGATAAAGCCTGGCTTAGAAAGATGGATTTATTTCTCGACTGAATTTATAAAGGTCTTAGTGCTTGAGTAGATTAAATATTCTTATGAACATGTTTCTGTTAGTGTACTATAAACCTTCAAACGTTAGTCGGTAATTGTTTTTATTTCATCTCTACAATTAATTTAATAAAAAAGTATAAATTATATTTAAAAAGTTTTTATTAAGTAGTAAAAGTCAATAATAAATCAGACATTTGCTTTAATAAAATGACCATTGAACAAAAGTAAATTATTAATTCCACGCATTTTGTCATAAACCTTAATCAATATTCAATAATTATGAAGCAAAATTAATTGTTTTTTTATTTCAATCGTTAATTCTACGTCAATTAATTTAATTAAGTATAATAGGATGTTCCCAGTGCAGTTCGTGGAAATATTCGTAATAGCATTATTGGTGCGAATATCCAAATGCACGTAAATTGGATTCAGTTCGTTTTCTCCTTTCTTCCGAAACAAGTACAACAAACGAATATAGACCTTTAATAAGATTAGCAATGGCATCAGGAATTTTTATTGTGTTCTGGACAATATAGTAGTAAATATTTATAACAAGTTGATAATACATCAATTGTCATGCGAACAGTTGAAGCGTTAGCACAACGTTTAATTTACTGCATGTACCTTTCATAATCATGGTTAACAGCTTATAAATGTATGTTACAATCAGTGCAATACACATTTTTACTTTTCCCTTATTTTGCAAAACACAATTATAGTTTCAAATTTATATTATAAACTCGCTTCAGAAATTACTCTATACCACAGAGGGCAGCAGTCAATCAAATTATTCCCCTCGAACGCTTTCTTAAAAGCGGTCTTGCGAGCGGCGGATAAACGTTCCGATCGAAGCCGCGCGTAAAAATGTCGAATCCGAGGAAAACTACATTCTTCCATTACGTCGGGTCATTTTTGCCTCGCTTCCAAAAATACTTCGGGCTTTCGATTTGCCCGGGAGGCCGCCGTGCGCAAACAGAAGGGAATTGTCCGCGCCGAAGGGAGGAAGAGAGCCAATGACGTGAGAGAATCAAGTCGCCGCTCCAATTATATCGCGATCGCGAGCACATATACAAATCCTGAAAGAAAATCCCATTAAGATTTTTCATCTGCCGCGTGACTCGGTTTCCGCTGCGACTAATTATTACGAAGAGATCGGATTTGTACGTGTTTTTCTTCCTCTTCGATCTCTCCTTTACTGCTCTTTGCCGTTGAAGAAAATAAGTAAATCTACAGTAGTGAAAAGATGACGGAGTGTTTCAATTTAAATGCTAATTTTTTATTTTTTTTTTTATTTACAGCCTACCCAAGTCCTCTTTTGGAGTCTTATAATAATACAGCGCTGCATTATTGCACTTGCGTGCAACAACGGGGACCTACAGTTTACAGTGGATTCCGAACCACTAGCTTTGATGTTATGAGACACTTGTAAAT
The DNA here is from genome assembly GCA_900474385.1 of Ormyrus pomaceus. Taxonomy (NCBI): domain Eukaryota; kingdom Metazoa; phylum Arthropoda; class Insecta; order Hymenoptera; family Ormyridae; genus Ormyrus; species Ormyrus pomaceus. The sequence continues at coordinate 14,516 of UCOM01002604.1, read as the reverse complement.
AAATACAGTGGTGTCCCAATGTCAGTTTTCGCCGCTATTAAAATGTTAATTTTCGATTGCGATCGTGCTTATTTAGGAAATGTAAATTACAGCATCTAGAACTTTTTTATACAAAAATAGTTTTATAATATAATTCTGTAATACCAGCGTAAAACGTGTTCATGCCAGATGTACACAGATTTAATGATCGTATGCGTATTCGAATATATGTGCATACCAATCACAGTATAATAGGTATATGATAATATCTCGGTTCTTCGAATGAAACCAATAATCGACCATAAATATCGATCCAGCCATTGTTGAGTAGTCGGTTATACATACAGGAAAAAATTCGGTTATTTTGCTGTAACTCTGAAATGATTGTTCTGATCCTAACAATATTTTTATAGGACCACTGGTTCCTCTTTCGATCAACGTTCTGTACGTTCTGCAGTAATCGTTGAGTAAACATAAGAAAATGTACACCTCCAATTGATAATTAACCTCGTCCTTTTTTAAGATGTATTTATTATACACGTTTATTATACACGTTATATAAAATAATTTGTCAAGTGGACGTAGTAAATTAGCACACAATTTTAAATAACAGAATTTAAGTTCTTGTGGTAGGTTAACACTTTAGTCAGCCGGAATATACAGAAAAGCAAACTTGTTAACACGAAAATGTAAATGTTCATTTGCCCAAACATCCTGAATGAAGCCATACACTTTAATACTCTCACATATATGACACTGATTATCTCTTATCCTGTGGTTTCTGCGTGTGCGATTTAAATAGTTGCAGCGATAGGAATAACTGATTTCGAAAAAATTAAATCAATTGATAAACCACTAATAAGTACAGGCAGATGATCTTAACATTTGTAAATAATCTATTATAAATTTTACAAAAAATAATTTAAATAGACTTATTATAATTTTCTATGACGAAGAAAAGCAAATTACCAATCAAGATTTTTACGTCAGGCAGAGCCAAACAATTCCTTCGCCCATTTATTTTCATAAACGCGCGAACAACTCGAAAATATTCATGCAGGTGAAATAACTCCAGGAGCAATTGCTTTTTAAATGGCCGAAAGCGGGAAAGGCAAACAGTCGTCGGCCCGGCGCGGCTATATTCCCAAGTTTTTTCACGGATGATTGAGTCCCGAAAGGATTGGACCTATAAGCGGTGTAAAATCCCCTGCGGAAGCGATATTCACGTATATATACATATATATCCCCGCGGCCGCGGTGTATACGTAAGCGTGTGGAAAGTCGAGATACCGCCGCCGATTGGATGTGGACAATCAATTCTCCCCGAGCGTCGAACGGTGCGCATACACAGACGCGCGGAGAGAGAGAGAGGCGCTTCACGAACACGCCGAGGCGAACTTTTGTTTCCGCATGCAGGCGCGGAGAGACAAGCCGTTTCGAGAGAGAGAGGCGAAAAGAGGGAGATCGAACGAGGGATTAGAATGGCGTTCGAGAGGGATGAATTTGTTTGTTTTTTTTTTCACTTCTACGGCTGTTTTTCGAGGAAAGTTATGCGTTAGTCGTAAAGATGAATTATTGAAGTGCTCGGAATCGGTAATGAAAAAGATTTTAGCGTTGGGGGAAATGGATATCTTTCCTATCTTTTCTAAGCTTTTAAAGACTCTTTATGGGATTTTTATTGCTTGGAGATTTATTCCTCGGATGTTTTGCGGATGCTTTACTGCCGAAAAATATTGCGGGATATCCGAAATCGTGGATAACAACGTAAAATTAACATACATACATTTATTGAAAATCTAGAGAGTAAAAAACTTTAAAAATAAAATTTTACTTAAATTAGTGTGAACAAAAACGTTATTTTTGAATTAAATAAAAGTATTTTATTACATTTTAATAAAATAAAATAAAATAAAAAAATAAAATTTTATTAAATTTTGTTCAAAAACATCAAAAACACTTAACCATAATTATTTCTGGTTGGTCACCACTAAACTTTATATATATCAATTAGTAAAATTTTATTCTTTAAAATTTCGATTCAACGGACTATTTAAAAAAAATGTTAATATCTATCTAATCCATCTGCAGTCGAAACACAACGAATTCCCGAAAACCATGCAATAGGATATTGAATTTTCATTTTTATTGTAAAAAGTTAGTGCATGCATGCGCCTGCATTCATTTTCCATTTGTACCTCTGCATCCCCTAACTTCGTCCTGCGTTTCGAACCGATGAAATCTCGCTTATCTTACAATCCTCGCAAGCCGAACCGAGAAACGTCCAGTCCCGGCGCAACGCTTAAAATTCGATCTTTCCCCGCGTCCCGCTTAAAAGATTAAACGATTATGATATATCACCGCGGATTCGGCCCGACGACAATCGAGCCGGCCTTTCGGATAATTATGCCGCTGGTCATCGATGGTCTGTAAAATCGCTCTCCCGCGCCATTATCGCCTCGAAACGCAACGTCATTAGCCGCGCGAGCGGATCGAATCAATGTATAAAGCCCGTCGCATAATGTAACGCGCGGCGGTGCATCGGAGCCAGCCCGAATTTCCGGACACGCACTTGGGACGTTTTGCAAAACCGCGCGTCGTAATGGATCTCCCAGTATGCTTTCGATTTGGCGCACGCCGGATAGATAAGCTGCTGCAATATGACGTGGCTCTCTCTCTCTCTCTCTCTCTCTCTCTCTCTCGCTCTCTCTGCGTACTCGGACATTTTCGAATGTAGAGCGCGCCAATAAAAGCTTTTATTGTTCCATTAAAGTGGGCTCTTTTATTAAAACTAGGAAAGGTTAAGTTTTAGGATTGAATTCGGTTTCAGAGACGCGACGGGGGAATTGTTTATTATTTATTTGGGAAGTTGGAAAGTAGAGGAAGTCATTAAGCATTGTAATAATTTATTATAAAAGTAGCGCATAATTTATTATAACAATAACCATAATTTGCCATAAATTTATCGTAAAAGTCTTGTCTAGTTAGTTATTTATGTAATAAACTCATGAAGTAAATTAATTGTTATTATCATTCTATTTCATCAACGTAACCGTTCCAGTCATTAATTTGCTCCCCGCATCAATTATTTGGAAACGAAGCAGAACGAAAATAGAATTCAATGTTCCTCGTCCCTTAAACAGCGCATTCATAACTAATTGCTTCGTCTGAAAACCATTTCGTTAAACGATTTCACCGAGTAATAAAGGTGAATCGGCAAATAAATCGAATTAAAAGTGCTCTCGCGATTATATATAATTAAGACACTGCAACAGTTGGACCGAAATAAACTCTCATTATTTTTAAAAGCAAAATTCCGCTAACCCAAAAAACGAGAATAAATCATTGGTCGCTTCATTTAAAGCTCGGATATTCCTACTGCGTCGCGACGGACTCTGTTTTCTAATGCGATAATAGCATTAATTGTCGAGCTCCTCGTGAAATCATAAAGTACAAGTGGCTTAACGCACGATTTCCCGCCTAATTCCGGTAAAAAACGTCCAGCGGCGACAGAGGTTTCCCTGCAGCTCTTAATGGTCTTTGTACAGTCGCGTTAAAGGATCGTTAAGTAAAGTGTTTGGGTCGGTTGTTTTGCCAGCTTCGACCTCACTACTGGCAGTAAGACAGACCGCGAATTTAATTAGCTATGCAGGATGGCGAGGATTCGAGAATTAAAAGGAAATTATACGCCGAACTTTTTAGAAGTGTCCTTTTTTTAAAGCTACGTGGAAAATGTTTAAATTTGTGACGTTTATCTTAATTTTTTCTGCAGTTCGTTACAAAGTGTATTACGACCTCCTTGAAAAGTCTAATTCAATGTATATGACTTCGGGGAAAAAACTTTGGGAATATATGGGGTACTAAAACTTCTCTCGGAAAACTTTTAAGAATCGGCTTTTCTGACCGAGACTAAGGACGGGGAGTCTTAAAGCAGTTCCACTAAAATTTTTCGGTCAGCTCGGGAGTCCATTGTGACTTGTGATCCCGGGGACACTTTTCGCTCTCTCCTCTCTCTCTCTCTCTCTCTCTCTCTCTCTCCTTCATCTTTCGTTTTAGGGTGGATAATCAAAGGGAACTCTCTCGTGCAAATCTATATATTGACCGCGTGAAAGGTTTTTTAGAGTCAGTGGGGGGGAGAGCGGCGCGTAAGAACCAATTTTATGTAAAAGGCACAGGTCACTTTGCGGAGAAAATTATCGGCCGTAAAAGGCCTCTCGCTGATTACTCGCGGGAATTTCCACGTTCCATTTCACGTCGTTTTTCTCCCCTTTTTGCGCTTCTTGTAATACGAGGCTGAAAGAATTGGTCGGAAATAGAATAGGGTTAATTAATTCGGTATTTCAACTTGAAAGGTGAGTTTTATTTCAACTTCATCTAGACTGCGATTTATTGGAACGTATTATACGGGTGATTTTCAGGAAATTCAAAATACCCCAATTATTATAAATGCTATAAAAAGCACTGTTCCCCAAAAATATCATAATTTAACATGCAATATTTTTAAGGCATTTTAAGAGAACATGTACATCTTCAAAGTATAACAAATGCAGTTTTGGTGATTGATTAGTAAAGTATTTTGACAGATTATGAGATATGATTCTTCTTCGAAAAACTTTAAATAATCTGTGTGTTAAATTCAAAAGCTTAAGGTGCCATATTTTAAATACTAAAACCGAGAAAGTAATCAAACAAATTTTGTTCTGCTCCTATTTTTGAAACTTAAAATTCCCCCGCAACCACACAATAAATTTCTTCGTAAATGTCGACGTGATTGATTCACGAGACATAAAATAAAATTTTTTGAATTTTCAATTGATTCTGTGCGTCGTGTCCCATAAATCAAAATCTCGACACCCAATAAATGTAACAAAAAAAAGCAAGCAGCTGCCACCCAAATCCACGCGAGCTTCCAACAATAAATTTTTGCAAGCTCCGCCACGCAACTCTTCAAATGAACATCACCGACACGCAATTAACCTCGGGTCCTAAAATAACGAGGTCGGAGAAAAAGAGCGATCGGGCCAATAATAAGAAAATTCAATCAAAGTAAAACTGCAGCGACGCGCCGGGCGGCGGCGTCCTTATATAATTTCGATAAATTCTCGGCAGACCGGCCGCGCGGCATCCACTTCCACATCCTCCGATATCGGGCACGGCGTGTGCGCAGCACCGCTCGTAAATCACGGCCCGAGAGGAAGCTCTCGCGCTCGCCAACTATCAAAAACTTGCCCCTCTTCTTTTTCGGCCGCCGCCGCTACTCCTTTCTCCGCGATGCCGTTTCGAATTTGTTTCGGGGAGAATAGCTCGCGGCGGAGGGAGATAGAGGAGAGCACACAGAGCGCGAGATTTAATACGAGAATTTTCATGTAAACAAGCAATAAAATCCCCGAGGGAGAGCGAGAGATTGCGAAAAGTTGATAACCGCACGCCGGGCGAGCTGTGTGTGTATTTTCGGAGGGAATCGACAATTTTGAGAACTGTAAATCTCCCTCTCTCGGTCGGGTTTATCAGCGAGATAAGTGACGGAGAAACGTGCTTTCTCACTGAATTAGGTGCTTATTGATTTTTCAAAGCCTGGAGAATTTAATTTATAGTTTTGCGCGCTTGAGTAAATTATGTGAGCGCGGCAAAGCGGGTTTGGGCTTTCCCGCTCTCGATGATACGAAGCGTTCGCTGATTAAATTTTTAAATTTATCGAGGAGTATGAAATGTGATTTTCTACACTGGGCTCTTTGCTTACCGACCGATTTCGAATTTTAAAACTTGGATTGCTCTTTCAATATTATTTATTTTATCGGTGCACGGCATTAAAAGAAATTTAAATTGCAGAAAATTGAATTTATACATAAAGTCTGGAAATCTATTACGAACCAAGATTGCTTCCTTTGAAATTTCATATCAAAGTTTTCCACGCATCCGACGCAATTACAATCTTCTTGCCAACTTGTGTGTAAAAAACCTCCCGTTCGGGTTTTGCCTAAAACTGTAGTTGTTGTTTCCAAAATTAAATTTAGTACGAGCACAAACCCAGTAACCACTCCATCTCCAGTTTTAGAATATATTGCCGCTAACTTTTCGAGCATGTCGAACTAACGCAAACCAGAAGCGCTTTCAATGCGAAGCAGCAATATCTCCGTTTTAATTCAATGCTACATATCTGCAGCAGAAAAAGTACAGATAATTTTTCATCTTATCCAATTCTATTTGTGCAAAAAAAGTCTTACGTGAACCGATGAAAAATTAATTTTCCCTGCTTTATTATCGCCGATAATTTTCTGCCTCGCAAACGCGCCTCCATAAACATCGATAAGAAAAAAGGATCTTAATTCCCGGCGTCACCCTGATCGAGTCATAAATCTGCATGATTTATAAAACAGCCGCCATAAACGGCGCGGCGATCGGCTCGGAAAAGCGTTTTACGGCCTCGGCAATCGTTAAAGGGCGTCCAATTAAAGCGCCTAAAGGGCTCCGCGGAGGCGCGAAAGTAAGACGGAAAAAGCTCTCTCGGGCTTAACGATTACACCGCCGGCGGATCGGATCGTCGTTAAAGAGGCGCGGGCCGTCGGGCTCTCTCCTCCGTAAACGTCGCGGACAAATTGATCGTTCGCCCCCGACAGGTATAACCCGGGTTATAATACGAAATTAGCAAAATAGCTGGCGAGCCGCCGCGCGACGAGGTGACTTTATTGAAATCCGCAAGACTCATTGTGTCGCGGAGTGCGGATCGGATTAATGGGGGAGAGAGAGAGTCGATAATTAACGAGCCTGCAGATGCGCCTCTCCTCCCTCGACGGGGGCTACTGCTATTGCGGAAGACATCCTGCCGTTCCGCATTGGCTGGAGGTGATTCACGTTCCATCCCCGGGTTTATGCGGGGCTTCGTCGAGATTTCCTCGAGATATAATTGTGTCGGCATCGGGGCCTATCCATCTATTTGTCAGTGGACGCGTCATTTGGCGCTTGGCCCTACCTCCCGACGGATCTTGCCGCGGCTGCATATTGTGCGTCCGCTTTACCGAGGACTGACAAAACTTTTGTCAATGTGTTTAATAAATATTTTTTAGATAAATTAGCGAGAAATCATTTTGTCTACTTTATACGAGTTTAAAAAAATAAGTAGTTTAATCCGCACAATTTATTAAAAAAACGGTTTTATTATCTTGAAATGAAACGTAAAATTGTCAAGTTTAAATTATCTGCTGTCACTTTTTGTTTTACCGTAGCATTTCATATTTCTATTTTAACAGCCCATTTTCACTCTTAAAATTTTTCTATTTATTACGATCTATCCGGTATAATAAGGGGTGTTAGCTTAAAAAGTGTGTGGCAGTGACGAAACGTCATATATTTATATTATATTATGCTCATAATTTTTTCGTATACGCAATGAATTTAAATCATAATTTAATCATAACAGAGATTTATATGCAGACATTGGATTAATAGTGTAAATGGCACTTAAAGAATTTTTACTTTAAACACTATAATATTATTTTATTTTAAATTTTATAGGGGTTTTTTACATGGTGATTTATTGAGAGACTCTTTCGAATGATTTATTATTGATTATAGAATGTTTTTGCATTCATGTTTTATTGTTGTTATATCCGAAACGTCCAGAAATTAAATTTTTAATGAATAGTTAATTTGTCCAAGTAATGATCGAAAATAATTCATTTATTTTAAGATTAATGACTTATGAAGAATAATGATCAACGAAGGTCCTCAATAAATCAAAAGGTTTTTTCGATTATATGAGATTATTTTATTATGCGGGGTTTAAGTAATAAATAAAACCTCTTTTATCAATTTCATATTAATTTTTTACTGATTTTTTTGTTCATGTTACGCGCCCGTGTAAGTGAGAGATCGCAGGCAATGGTACAGTGAGACGGTAGTGAATAAATGCGGAGCAGGACAAGATAAAGAGGTACCGTACTTACCTCGGTTGGGAATCGAACCCAGGACCGACCCAGGAGCTACCGATGCCTATGCACTTCTCTTTTCAAGTCCTCCTCTTATCATCTACGAATTGACGGAGCTCGTAATCAGACGCCTTAAACGCGTCATCACGTGACAGTAGTGTAATAATAGAGAGAGAAAAAGCTGAGGTGAACAAGAAATAGGGAGAGTCCATATCGTTCACGTACGAAAATCCGCTCAAAAGGGAATGCAAAAATAAGCTCGTCTTGGTTGGACTGCGATTTGCAATCCAAAGGTACTAATGCTCCTGGGTTTTTGGGGGTGGTAGCGGCGAAGTTGAGAGCAGCCTGCTCGCTCGCTCGTTTCGCAGGTTAACTATAACACGCTAAAGATATTTCAGTGACAAAAATGGCTGGTATTTTATACATTTTTTTAAAATAAATTTTTTAATAAATTTCATAAATGCTTAATGTATAGCGTGCGCCAAAATAAATCCAGCGTTTGCGGAAAATATAGTTTCAAGTCACTTGGCGAAGGAACTTTTTCTAAACCACTATAAATAATTCCCGTAACGAGTCTGTTAAATAAAGTAAAACGCGCATTATTTACAAGCCGAAGAAAAAAAAGAGCGATAATGACGGTGGCCGTCTAGATTGCAACTTCAAGTATATACGTATAGCGTCGAAAGCAATCGCAACGATTTTGCAAGACAACTTCGCCGCCGAAGAAAATCAACGACAGACCCGAGCCTGTTTCGTGCCTCTTCCCCCGACTCTCTCTCTCGCTCTCCATTTCTGTCTCCTTGCTTTGCTTGCGCTGATTAAGGGCTTAATTAGCGATGGCCGTAACGCCGCTCTTCCGACTGCGCCTTTTTTCCGGCGGGAAGTTTCGGGCGAGCCAAGACACAAAACGCGGGATGAGGAGCGATGAGGTCGTTCGTTTGAAAAATACCGCCGTCTGCTTCTGTTACTCTTATTTTAAAAGCAGAAAGGTAGAAAGGGGAAAAAGGATAAATGAGAGAAAGGAAGCAGGAGGAACGAATGGATTTTTAAAATGACAAAAGATGCATTTAAAAACTTGGTTTCTATTTTTAACTAGAGGTTGTATTGATTAATCCTTTAATTAATTTTCTGCTCTGCCTTTGAAAAACATCTGAAATGTATTAAAGTTATTTTTTATTTGGCAATAAGAAATAATGGAATAACAATTATTATTTCAATTTATTTCGCACAAAAAACTCAAATGAAGCCAATATTCATTGTCTTTATAACAATCAATTACAAGAATCAAATCAAGAGATTGTTAATAATTGCATTTATGGTTCACTTCACATATTTAATCGTTTTTATAATACCTCTTCAAAGCGGAAGAAAATTTAATTTCAATAAGTTTGAAATACTCGCGAAGTAATAATAAAAGTGAAGAAAAGTGATAAAATTGATATGATTTTACATTTATTAAATTTCATCAAATAAATTAAATTTATTAATTAGTTGATGAATTAAGTAATTATACCAAACTTAAAAATATGCTTGCATTTTGCTTCTAAACATTGTAAACAATTGTGGTAATACTCTAAAATTGTTCAAGTAATTTTCGAAAGTATTCATTTATTCAACTACTATAGCTATTTAGACGTCCAACAGCTATAAAAGAACTGCTTGTCATAAACCTCTAAAAAAAAGTTATCGAAAGCCCAAAGTGAAATAAATTCTCAAGGGCTGTAGAATCTGGCCAGCTTTGTTGGTGTTTTGGAATTTACTCTCTCGCGAACTACGTCGGCAATGACGACATCGATGATGCGGCTTGTAAAGAATACCCGCCGTTTACGTTCGACCCAGAAAAAATTCCAATTTTACAGCGAACCTCCCTCGCTCCGCTTTTTTTTCACGATGTAACAGGCTCGCTTTATTATTACTTTTTTTTTCGAGAGTCGCCATCATGCCCAGTTTTATTCGCAGCGGCGTTATTTCGCACATTTTGTTTACGTCGGCCGCTTTTATGCGGTCACTTTTAAGCTTCGTTCGGAAAACAGCGATAAAGCCGATATTTATCTATTGAAAAAAAGTAGAGCGGGGGTAGTGAAATTCACAAGATTCCCGGCATTCTTCTTTATTAATATTTCGGGGGGCCTGGGAGTAATTGGTTTCGGATACTTTTTTTTTTTATATAAACTTATATAACGAATATTGCTCCACGAAAGGTGAATTTATTTTATAGCTGAGATATAAAGTTAATCGCTGTAAATTGTTTAATATGCGTAAAAAATCACCTGGGCAAGCTGATACTGAAAACACTGACAGTTAGGAAATTAATTTTTTATTAATAGCACAATATTTAATAAGTGCCTTTAAAAATTTTATATATAAAATCCTCTCTTAAAATGCAGGCGCCGAAGTATAAAAAATTAAAAGATTAATTACCAAATTTTGCATAAAGTATAAAGACAGAAAATCCAAAGTATTTGAAGCATTGCGTCGAAAAGTTGAGTTGATAAAGCATCGTCAAAACTTGGCAAGCTCTTAAAAACTTACTCCTCGCGCGACACTTTTACAACCCTGTATACGAAATTACGCGCCTTTAAACGATTCGTCCCCAGCAACAAGAGCGAATCTCGTGCAACAACAGCAAATAAATCCGGGGCCGCGACTCCGTAAATAACCAAAACAGCCGCGTCCATCAATCGTTTACGACTCGAAAATCGATTTACATCAGCCGCGAGGACAATAAAAAGTCGCGCGCGGCTCCTTTATAGACGGCCTCGAGACGCAGTAGGCCCCGATCGCATCCGAGCGAAATCCCTCCCCTCGTAAATGCGTTACGGCTGCTCGGCATAATGAGAACGGATACGGAGTGCGGAGGCGAGCCTGATACCGCCGAGGATTTGTGCAGCGGCCCGGGAGCCAGGATGATCTACCGATGATGCATAACGCAGGCCGGTGATCACTGGGAGAACGCCGTTCTGACACGCACCGCCGCTGCTGGGGGACGGTAAGGAGTGGCTTTTGGAATTGGCTGTTAGAGCACGTTCATTACTGGTAAGCTCATTAAATTAGTTACTTTTTAAGATGGAATAGATTCGGCCGATAGTCGAACAGGGTCCGGTCAATATTCAATCATTATTCAGCCAATATTCGATCATTCGGCCATTTATATACTTGACAACTTGTAAATTAATTTCAATACTTTTTTATTTTAATTATTACCTTTTTGACAGGTCATTTAATTACCGCTGTCAAATAAATAATACTTTTGATATTTGTATTATCAAAAGTGAAATTGTAAACTGATAGAATTTTTCATTAAAACTTACGAAAAAAACCCATATAAAAATTACGAGACGAATCGTAATCGTGGGACCGTGTGGGATTTTGTTCATTAATACAACACCGCGCAGAAAATTTTGCTGACTGTCTCGTAAAAATTACCGATCTCCTGAGCAACCGTAAATAAGAGTAAATAAGATATTACGGAACGTTCAGTAAAATTTACTTGAGCGTAGATTAATTGTTCCGTGTCGTGCTGTAATTATTTATAATGGCACTGTAATTATTTACAGCCAGACCAACCGTCCCACGTTTACGGGTGCCGTACTCGTAATTTTTACTGAAAAATTCCATCCGTGTAAAAATAAACCATACTTGCCTTATTTTATACTTTCGTAGGCAGTAATTTTAATTAAAACATCTTCGAAATCTGAATGAAAATCGTTTTTGCAAGTAGAAACGAAAAGCATGTTAGAGATATTGATTATAATATTTATCCCTGTTACGTTATAACCATAGTTACTGATAAACTCTACACAAAGTATCCGTCTGAAAGAATTAAAGATTAGACGAAATGTAGGTGACACACTACGATCGAACAAAAAACTCCGAATCCAGATGGCAAATATAGAGAAGAGTCAAAAGAACAAGACAAGAACAAAGCTAAGAAGGAATTCAATGGAGCGAAATAGCAAGAATATACAGTAATATAGTTAAAGCTTGATAAGCTTAAAAAACGCAAACAAAACGTATTTTATTTAATTTCTGAAATACGGCTCAGACTTTTATGGATATTAATGGAATATTTCATGGTAAAAGGACATTTTTTTCCATATGACTGCATTATACAGAATAGAAGCTACTTGTCGAAAAAGTCTCTGAAGTAACATCGTTATTTTTATTTTTCGAAAAATGGCAAAAGTAAAAACTTATACTCAAGCTTATATGCAAAAATAAAAAAAAAAATTTGCATCATTTTCGACATTCTTTTTGATCTGTACCTCTATACCAAGTTGTTAAAAGAGACTACTTTAAATTTAAGTTTGAAAATCAATAAAGTTTATACATTTTTTCTTTATCCATTCTCTAGTCAACGTCGAGTGGCAATCTGCGTTCAAACACAAATGTCTGACTATATTGACATGTTACTACTTATTCACTAGACCGCGAGAAATATTAGATTACTTGTAAATGCAAATTAACATTTTTCGAGTTTATAAAAATCAGCCTTTTGTTACCACTATAATATTAATAATAACATTTATAATATTAATAACTGCATGCTTTTTTTAAATTTCAAACAACTTAATATTTTTAAAAGCTTTTAAAATAGCCAAAGTATATTTGAATCTTCGATTTTTCAATAAATGTACATCATCGCCTCGCTTTTCAGAAGCAACGAACCGCTACTTTAAAATAAGTATTTCTCGAAACGATGCCCAAAAAATTAATGAAATTGAATCCGACCCACTTCCTAAGACACTCACGCGCACAATACTTTCTCAACGCTCGAGCTAAAAAATTTACCGAAATCCGCCGCTCCTCGACCGTCAAATCGAAAAACACCCCGAAATTCCTCGCAGCGATCCCTCGCAAAAATCCTTGCGGGCCGACTCTCCCCGATGATTTACGATATATAAATAGGGAGGACGTAAAACACGTGTGCGCGCAGTGTACAGTGCAGATTGGCAGGGCGGCTCTCTCGGCCGCGTCGTAAATTATAATTTCATGACTTTCCCGCGACGCGAACAGCCGGATTACAAAGCCCGCGCCGTCGGCCCGCGCGCCCAACTGCGGACAGCGATCGAGAGCCCCAGTCATTTATCAGCCCCGACCGGCGCATCTCCTCTCTCTCTCTCTCTCTCTCGCCCTCGGCGATCGAGAGCTAATTGCGGATGATCGGGCGATTTGCATTAACGCCCTCCGGCCAGTCCCGCGAAAGCTTATCTCGCGCCGTTTCCGAGGAGATGTCTCCGCGGGCATAGCGACTCGCGGATGGATTTTTCTTCGGGATTTAGTAGCAATAGTGACGCGGGCGACTGAATATTTATTCACCGAATTAACGGACAGGGCGTTTAGAACGCGGGCATGTTATCGGCGGGATTTTGTGGACGTTACGGATTCCGGGGTGTATTGATTTCGTCGGATGATAATTGAAATTTAATGGATATTTAGGCAGGGGGCTTAAATGCTTTATGGATTCGCTACGCGTCGCGGTTCGATACGCAGTTTCGAGGATGTCGAATATACGTAGTCGCGCTCGAATGCTTTCCAAGAAGCGCAAAGCTACCGGGGGACATACGTCTTCTTATACGTCTCCCGCGAAGTCAACCGTGGAAAAGACGTTCTCCGGGGCTCGGAGAGGGCCAATAAAACAAAATTATTATCGAATCTGAAAATTTTTTCACGGACGCGCTCCCGAATAAAAAGTGAAAAATTGAACCTCTCGCTAGATCAAAAATCTGGAACTGTTCCAGGAGATATCCTCGCTGTCGTAGGTATATATACATACAGCTGCGCACGTACACCTCTAGTCGAGAACGTGATTATCGGAGCTCCGATGTTTCAAAAAAGGAGAGCCTGTCTTTCTGTAATTTAAATATCAATCTTTGAAGCTGACAGCTAACGTATATCCCATTTCGAATCCAAAATCTATTTAAAGTGCAAATGACAAAAAGAAGAGGTATTCGCGATTGGTAACTTTCTAATAAGAAATTAAAATTCTGCAATCTCGAGGTAAAAACTTTGGCCTTTTTGCCTTTTGAGTTATTGCCCGACGTCGCATTTTATCGAGAGCTGTTACACTTACCGTGAAACCAAAGCACATTTTTCACCGCCAACCTTTAATCTCTCATTTGGCAAATTAAATACCAGCCAAATCCCTTGATCCTCTCGACTAATCAGCCTTCCGGTTAAGGAGAGCCTACAGGCGAAAAAAAAAATGCGTTTGGCACGCGACACCGAAATGGTCATCCACCCAGGAGCGGTAGGCCGTGCGCAATCGATAAAACAATTTCGCGGCTACGACAACGAGGACAGCTGCTCGCTCGGCCGACCGATGAATTTTAGAGCCGCGACCGGCAATAATCGGCGCACCTTTTATACGACGGCGGGCGTTCGCGTTTTCATCCCCGCTTTCTCTCCCCTCGAGTGGCGCGTTCCCGCCGCGCGAAAATGCATATTATTGGTTTTAGCGAGAGAGCCGCTGCCGCTCTGCTCCTCCTCCCCCGCGGCGGGATCGATACTCCGCATTAGCGTAACAATCCGGCCGCTCTCTCGCGGCGAGGCTCGCTCCGTAAAACGGCTCCCCCCCCCCCCCCCCCCCCTTTTCCATTTGAGTTTTTATACTCG
>UCOM01002603.1:0-24549 GCA_900474385.1 Ormyrus pomaceus | reverse complement strand
TATAAATAATACATATATTCATTATATTAATAAAAAAATAATGTATTAATATGTATTAATTATATTTCGATACACTATATCGAATTTTATTTTATATCACGAGAGCAGAAAAATCATGACATAATAATGAGTTTAGAGTGATATAAAATAATATATTATGATAATCAACTAATTTTTATTAGCACCTGCATAATTTTTTATGCACTTCCGCGATTTTATGTGCTAGTATTTTAACCGCGAGTTTCTACCACGGCGCGAATTTTTACCGTGACAGTTCTGTAAATTTTTACCCTGACGACCGTAATGTTTAGAGAGCGCTTGTCAATAGTTACCGAAACCATGCGGATGTCCCACGTTTACGATTCGTAACGTTAATTTTTCCGGTAAATTTAATTGTAAATTTTCAGGAAAAATTCTCTCAGTGTATAAACTGTTTTTATTTTGACTTGACAGATTGCACGTCTTATTTTTGATAAACGTAACGTGCGATTTACATTTCCATAAAGGCCAGAGGTTCAAAATTCAGGCGATAATTGATTTATGCATGTAATAATTATGTTTATAAATGTCAGGTCCAAGGTGAAAACTTCGAGCACGGAACTCACGCGATATGCTTCTATTATTATAAACTCCGGACTGCTATTAATTGCAGGAAAATCAATCCAGCATAATGAACCAAAACAAACACTCGAAATTTTCGCGTAAAAAATTAAAGCGAGACGCTCTTATTTAATTGCAGGCACTTCTTTGTATTAACGCACAAAAGATCGTCTTACTCTGAATAGTAAACTACGACTCCCCTCCGGCGGAGAGACGTTGAAATACGGAACGGGCGAAAAGCGAAAAAGCGTGCCAGGCGGTCGCTGGAATCGCCAAATCTGACCAACTTGTCCGCGTCTATTTACCTTCTTTTATGGACGTCCTATATACGCGAGCTGCACGGATAAGAGTGAGTTAGCTGCCAGGGTGACTGCGCCAGAAAAGCCATTCGTAGAAAGGTAGCGTGAAAGAGAACTTTTTACGAGTTTTTTAATCTGCTTACTAAAAATAAAAAATTTTTTTTATACGCCGCGATTATAAAACTTGTATGGGGGCTGACAATTTTTAACGAAAGCTTTTTTTTTCTTTTCAAAACGGCTTGGTAAAGATCGTTTTTGATAGATAAGTCTTTTCATCTTTCTTTTATTTAAATAGATATATACCTTTGATTACTCGAATAATTTATTTTTCGTCTTGGCAACTTTATATTTTGATATTTTTCTACATTTCTATAGAAATCAAAAGAATATCAAAAAGTAATAAATCTTCCTTTTTTTTTTATAAAATCAATTATACTTCTGAACGTCAGTCTTGAAATATTATTGACAGATATTCAAGCACGTAGCAATAAATATGAAATAAAAATTTATAGCAAAAGTGAATAGGATGATGTTTAGAATTTTAGATATCTTAAAAATAGTTTACATGAATTATTAAGAAAAATTTACAAGATTTTTTAATAAAATTAATTCTTTTTTCGCTCTAAAATTATACTCTTTCAAATTTTTTTTTCTACACTGCTCTATATAGTGTTTCAAAAGAATATTTTTAATAATTTTCATGAAAATGATTGGCCATCATAATATATCTACCGTAAATGTCGAAACTCGAGTGCATTCCGTACTTCTCACATTAAACAATAATTTTCAAAATTGGTACATTTAATACAAAAGAAAGAATTTTCAAATTGAATTTCACGTACAAGAGAATTTCCAGAAATGCATCAACTGTTACAATGAATCCTTAATTGAAACATCATCGCGCATTCAATACTTGAAAATACCCCATATACCACGACTGACGTTCGCCCTATATTGATTCGCGTTCGCGATTCTCCGCGACTGGCGCAAATTGTCGAGACCTTCTTCTAACACCATTTCGATTTTTTGAGCTCTGCGTTTTATTTAACTTTCGTGTTAGTTCGGCTTTCTCTCTCTCGCGCCGTACGAGCAGAATTTTTTCCCTCGCATTCGTGGCGAGGTCCACAAAGCTCGGCTGCACCGCGAATAAATTCGGTTTTTTGCTTCTCCATTGCGGTTTACAGCCGGTCGTTATAGCGGACTTGCTCTCGGTTTTAGACGAGCCTTTAATTGATTTACGACTGCGGATAAATTGATCAATTGAACGACTGGCGCAGCGTATCGGCGATTTATTACTTATAAATCGACGGTACTTGCGTCTAAAACCGTTCGAGCGGGATTGGAATTACTTAAAATATAAACGGGAATCATGAGTTATGTGCTTCTGGAACTGGAGAAATTTTCATTCACTTAGTACATTACGGTGTCAAGCAAAGGGATTAAATTTTCTCGGAGTAATTATAACTCCAGCTGATAAAATGTCATTTAAAAAAAAAGGTAAGGATTAAAAAGTATTCAAAAACGGGTTTGTTCGCGAAATTACAGTACTCTTTTTTCTAAATGTACTAAATTATTATTAATCCTTTTACTATATTTAGTAAAAAATCAATCTATGCACACATTTACGGAACTGTTTGGTTACATTGTGCTGTAATTAGCGCAAATAATGGCATCTAAATTCAGACAAACTAAAACAACAAATTCCCATTGACCGTAATCGAATCAGTTATCGCCGAAATTAAACCGCTTTCCGCAGACATTGAAATGAGAACGCAGTGCCTAAACAGGATCCTGACCATCTTGATAAGTACTTAATCAAGATCCTCATCGGAACAGAAGTGTAGACTTACAATGCTTACTATGTCAGATTCTAATCAATACAGAGTGAATACTACAAAAAGTATAATTTATACTTCTTAAGATGTCTTGATTTATGCCGCCATAAAACTCTTTACGAGCATAAACTGAAATACATAAAAGAGTAAAGACTATTGTTGGCTTCTATAAAAGTTTTTCTATACTTTGTATCCAAAATATCTGTTACTTGCAGTTTTTACGTCTGCAACAGTAAGACCGTTCTTTATGAGGTTGCTTTGATTAAAATTTAAACTAAACCGTAAATATTAAAATCGTATTTTCATAGGTTATACACAAAATCTCGAAATTTGGAAAACTTGTAAGTTCTATTCAAAATTTGTTATGCTAAACTGAATGCAACAAATCTGAATTTAACTGACGAATTCGTATAAAAGTCGTTTTTTCGAAGATTAAAAGTAAATAGTTGCACTTTCAATAATTGAAATATTAAAGATAAAACTTACCGAAAATTGTCATTTTGCTAGCGATTCCAATGCAATTGACACATCCTTAACAAGAAAACTGTCACTGTCCATAGAGTTATCATCGTAACTTAAAAAATTCTTTACTCAACGCTCACTATCCTGTCTACTTTATCATTTTTGCATTTGTCGACTATCGTCCACTGTCCTTCATTCTCCACTATGTCACACTTTCCATGCAAAACAAACCGGATTAAGTGACACTTATATTAAAAAAATACGTATTTACAATCTATTTCTTTGTGAAAAACAATATAGTTCCATTTGTGAATTTTAATAGAAGAAACTCAAAATAATTTCCGCGCCTATCCGCGTTACTTATTACGACGAGTGCTCACGGCGTTTTATAAAAAAGCGGCACATCCAGCTTCGTCTCGTCGTTGTGGTCACGTGTCGATAATATATATGTATTTATAATCAAAAAGGTAGTAGCTGCATGCAGGCTGCAGCTACTGCAGCTACTAAGAAGGCAGATAAGATACCGACTTTACCTATGTACCTCGTGAGGGTAATTGTAAGAGTTCCTAAAAATGCCACTGTAAAGTGGAGGCGTTAGCTGACGCGTGAACTTTCAATTAGGATGATAATTTAATAAAAAATATGTTATTGCGCTATTTCAAGTCGAATATAATACTTTTACGTTATTGTAAATTAAATATTTTTAGGTCAAAAAAAGGAGAACGCCCGCGGCTGTTCCAAATTATAATAATCCAATATGTTATAATTACATTAATGACATAAATGACATTTTTTACACGTATTATGTAGAATATGTTGGAAACTCCATATGTCGTGTAGGTTAGGTGCTTTCAGTATCAGTTGTCAAACCAAAAGCTAAAGGGGTTTGGAACATTATTTTTTTGTTGAAAACGAAATGTGACATTGATGTTACAAAAATTTATTATTATTTTAGATAGAAAATAAATTTTTATATTTTAATAAAAATGAGTGATAAAACGTTAACTAATCTTGCTAACATTGTCATTGACGAAGTTGCTTTAGAAGGTTTAGATGGAATAACATTGGAAGGTAGGTTATATCTGTTTTAATAGTTTTAATATATATTTGATGACTTTTTTATCAACAATACTAATTAAATAATTTATCATTTTAGCATTATGGCAACGTTTAGGTATAACACTTTCTGAAACACTTCCATTGAAAGACTGTTTAATGGAACAAATTTGGCAAATATGTTTGCAAACATGTGATTTTACATTTTATGAATTAGAAACTGCAAGAAACAAACTTATTATCTTTGATCGTTACGAGTTTGAGTATTTAAATTCAGAAATTGATAAAGTAAACTAAAATATTTTTGATATTTTTTTATAATACTTATATGTAAATAAGTATAAATTTATTAAATCTTTTTATTTGTTATTTCTTTAAGGAATATGAAAAGGATATTTATGAGCATTGTCCAATTGAAGATCCTAAATTTGGTATTCGTGGTTCTTGTGCAACTTTCTATACAAGAAAAAATATTTCTGATGTATTAAAGACTTTATCTTTATCAGAGGCTGATAGAAAATATGGTCAAAAATTAGTTATAGTTGCTTCACAAATTAGAAGAGAACAAGCTCTGATGGCTGACAATGTTAGTCCATCTCTTTACTTGCCAATTACACATTATTGTCTTTTAGAAAGAATTGGTAGAGCTCGTAAAATTGGAGAAGTAACTATTAAAAAAAGTAGTACCATTAAAGAAGATGCAAAAACCTTATTTTATATAAGAAAAGGTTTACAGGAGCATGGATTAATAAGAAAACAAGTTTATTATCAAGGAAATACTGGAACAGCTTATAATGGGCAAAATATTGGAACTTTAATACATTTAACAAGATTTTTTAATACAAGAAAACCAAAAGTTATAATGTGGGCTGAACATTTAATAAACTATCTTAGATGTAGAGAAAATTATGCAGCAGAATACAATGAAGTTAAATCAGAATTAAATTTAGATTATTCTATTAAAAAGTTTTTCAAAATCAATATTTTGCAAAAAGTATTTCGAACTGATGTTGTAAGTATTAATTTAAGCTTTTAGTTTGTATCATAACAAATTATTTATTTAAAAAGTTATTTTGTAATTCATTTTTATTTAATTGCAGAAAGTACCGTATAGATCTTATTATCCAAATTGTGCAGAAAAAGAATGGCAAGTTAAAAGTAATGCAGCAAAAGAAAGAATAATTAAACTTGTAACATTGTCAGATCCAAACATAGAAATAAGTGATCTTTGGAGAACTGAGGAAGTTAAAGAAGATTATAATCACTCTCAAGTAGTTCTAAGAAATCAAAAATTAAATTTTTCTTTTTTGAATCAAGTTTATGCCAGAGTTGAAGCTAAAGAATCTCAGGGTATTAGTCAAAGTCAACTAGCATCATCTATGGGTTTAACAAAACTTATTAGTAGAACATTAGTTAGAAATCTTGTTAAAACTAAAATTGTGTCTACTTATTTGGATGATATTGGTAGACAAAGAATGACTAAATTTGTATCTCGCAAATTTGATTCAAAAAGTTCTTTAAAAAGACGATTTGATGTAGAAATATCTAAAATAAAAGAGTATAGCCAAGCAGTGCAAACGCTAAAGAAAATAAAACAAATATCGGATAATAGTGAAAATAAAGTAGACAGTGTACAACACTCTGATAAAGATAGTGCAAACATTGTAGAAGAAAGCAATAAATCGAATACTCTATCAAAAGAAAATGAAGAAAATATGAAAGATTTAAAAAATCAATTGTTAATGGTAGCTAACAGTATATTCCGAAAATATAAATTGTTCAAAAATCAAAATAGATTTCGATATACTTCATCGTTAAAACGTAACAAAGCGTTAAAATTTAACAATTTAAAAACAAGGAATGTCAAGAAGAATTTACAAAATGAATGTTTCGACGGAAAAGAGGTTTCTAATATAAAAGTAAAAGAAATTTCTAATGTAAATGTTAAAAAAGATGAGGAAATTGTTGAAAGCGATTTTTATAAAACTATAGAAACAAAATTAATTGTTCAAAAGCCAGAATGTAAAAAGAAATCCCAAAAAATGGCTGTGGTTGGTTTTATGGAAAATGTTCATAACTCTCAACACAGCCAACAATTAAGTATTTCATACAGATTATTGCGCAGAGCTAATTTAATTATTGCATCTGTAAAGGAACATAAAATTATTACAGACACTCAAAAATTAATGAAGGTATATTTGTTCTTATATTATAAATACGATTTTGAAAATTTTTAATATTTAAATTTGGTTTTTTTAGTATATACATGCGGAAGAAGATAAAGAAGGTCTTGATGTAAAACTTGACAAAAATTCTTTGATTAGACTATTACAAAAATTAGCAGAAGACAATTTTATAAAGTACATCAAATTAATTTTAAAAAACAAAAAGCAAACAAAACAAAAAATAGTAAATTTCATTTGCGACCCAAATATTGATGTGAATGATTCTGTAATTCAGTCTGCAGTAGAGCAAGCTAAATTGAAATTTTGCATATTGGGAAATCAGTTACAAAAAGTTGGTGATGATATTGATAACACATCTTCTAGTGTTTCTTCTAATATTTTTAGACCATTAAAAGAAAAAAAAATTGATGTAATTAGAAATAACGTAAGTAATTTCGTAAAAAATTTTTTTTATGATTTATTAAATACAATGCTATTAATTTATAATATTATAGGCTCTAGGAAAGAAGTATGGTTACTGTCCAAAGTTTGTGCGAATGCAAACTATGCACCTATTTCTATATCATTTAGTTTATGATCATCCTGAAAAACAAGTATTACATCATGAATTGTTTGAGAAATTGGAAAATGATGGTTTATCTAACGATTTTCTAAATGAAGACACTCCTATTTATACTTCAGAAATTAGTTGGAAAATGTTTATTGGACCCTTACCAAAACACAGAGGTAATACAGTCAACCATTTTTTAAATTAAAATTAAACAATATTTTATTTTATTGAATAGCAGCATAAGAATTTTATTTTCTGATTAACGAAATATAATTTTACGTTACTTTTTTCAACAGGTTACCCGTTAGGATGGGCATTGATGTGCGATGTCCTTTTACGAATGCCCCTTTCAATTTTTGTAAAGGTTCATAACGTGAATTATGAAGTGCCAGGTCTTCAGGAACTCCTTGATCATCCAATTAAGAAACATATGTTAGTGAAGGATGTACCAAGTCCCATTCGAAATATGATGTTTTTAAATCGAAAGTACATGTTTAGCATTCACGACGTAGTTATGAGACTATGTTATATAGGTCTCGTACAGTTTGGACCTCAAATGTTAAAGGAGAAAGATCAAGTTTTTATATATTTGAACCGACGGACTGAATTATTGGATACTACCTCTTCTGCAGCGGGTTATCACAAAACTGAGGACAAACCTTATCCAGCAACCAAGTTTACCTTTATATCAATGGCCATTGTAGAAAAGTATTGGTATGAGATGTGGAACACTTGTATTAATACGTGCTTGGGAGGACGATCGGTAGTTGAAGGAAAAGATATTCTTTTAGAAGATTTGTCACGTAAGATAGAAATGATACAGGCACTGAAAGTAAGAATGCCTGATGAAGCAGCAAAATTCGATATTGGTTTCGTGCCTGGAGATCGGAGGGGTGCAGCTGGAGTCGACTCAGCTTTCTTTCCTCATTTGAAAAGAAATTGGAATTGGGTAACGGGGAATCAGAAGAACATATTGAAAAATGAAAATCAATCTACACCATCTACCAAGCCTGCTAAATCAAGTGCCAAGACATTACCATGGGGACTACATTCGGTATGCTTGTACTTATATCAGGAAATATAATTTTTAAATAATTATTTTATTGTAATATTTAACTTAGAGCAATCGTTGGCTCGGGTGGCATAGACATTGATTTGTTTGGTAAATACCGGGTTTTGCTTCTCAAGACTAGGTTCTCGATGGCGTGGGTTTAATTCCCGTCAGTCCGAAATTTTCGCTATTTTTCGGATTTTTCGGTGACGGGAATGGAACTTGTTAACCGAAAATTATTCTTTAATAATTAACATTAATAAGTAACAAACCTTACTGACTGTAATTATACTGTTGCTAGTATCCAAAAGGGGAAAGCAATATTAAAGCAAATTACTTTTTAATAATTATTATTAATAAGTAACAAATCTTTCTGACTGTAATTATACTATCGCTAGTATCCGAAGGGAGAGAGGATATTAAAAAAAAAATAAAAAAAAATTTTAATATTCAATAAATTTTCAGCTGAAAAAACGGACTAGTCCTGTTAAATTGAATCAGACAAAACCTTTGACTACCGCTAATGATACAGAGAAAACCCCCTCAGGAAAGGAAAAGAAGAAATCCCAAATCAAAATGAATTTTCCAACAGCTATGTGCAGTAAACCCCCAAAAATCATCCGTAAAGTTTTACCACGTAAAAATACTTTTAAAAAACGTGTTAAATACGACGAAATTGACTTTAGTGCGCTACAGCGTATGGATAAATTGCGAGTCGATTGGGAACACCATGAAGATAACATTCTATTGGTCTGCAAAGTGGCAATGGTTTACCTCTGCCCGAATCCAAGACGAAATATTGTTACTTTCCCAGCTATAAGAGATATTTTACGCTCTTATTCTCTTACGTCTTTCAACAAAACGTCTAGAGCTTGTCAAAGACGTTTGTTGTACATGCTCAAGCAGCCGAAGACCGTTAATAGTGTCCTCCTTGGAGTTGAAGAAGTAATAAAAATATAATTTATATTTTCGATTTAAATTTAAAAATTGAATAAGAAAAGTTGAAAATAATAAAATTTTTTCTTTTTTAGGTCAAACAAGATTATTTTATAAGTAAACGCTTTGGTAAATTTGTCGACTGTGCAAGAGGTGAATCTGAAAACCAAATCGAATATGAAAAGAGAATGGAAAAGGTTTTCAAAGATCTAGTCTCAATTATTGCTAAGAAGTATTATAACATATCAAGTATAGAGCAAAGAGAACCAGTTGCTCTACCTAAAACTATTCAAGAATTTAATATTTTTCATAAATTAAAAATGCCTACAAAAACTATTACTTCGCCTGGTATTTCAAAAGAAGTGCGAGAAATTAATGATATTCATACCGCAACAATTAATTCTGTTATTCATAGTTCCATGTGTTGCGGCAAAGAAAGAAGATCATGGGCATATCAATTATTCAAGGTAATAAAAACTCTTGTTATATTCAGCAAAATCTTTTTTTTTCGATTTCTTAAAAAATATTTTTGAAAATTCAATCTCTTTTTTAGGTTTATCAGCAATATCCAGAATATCTGTTACGAAGCGCTATGCTAAAAATTCGAGCAGACCAAATGGTAACAATGAAAAAGAATTATATGTGTGCACAGAAAAAGTTTGGCAATTGCATGCCAATGAGTAGCTCGCAATACCAATTAAGTTCGGCTTATTATTATAAGTTCCAAACAAAGTGGCCTTATGAAGTATTTTCTGAATCTTACAACAGTTTATACGAGCTCTTGGAGAATTACGCTAATTGTGTAGACAAAACAATGAACAGTGTAGAAGTTAAACCAGGCAGTGGTGGCATTGTTGCAATTATTCACGATTTCATCAGCAGCAATAAAATGGATATTGACATTGAAATTCCAGAGCAAATAATAATGTTGGATCCTGGGTTACCAGAAAAAGATGAGGTCTATCAGAGAATAGCGCGTCGGTATCAAGCTATTCTTGAAGGTCTGAGTTCTGATTACGCAGTCCATGTGAAGGTAATATATATACAAATTAGATTTAACAATATGCAAATATCCTTATATATAGTTTTTATTTAATTAATATTTATTTTAAACATTTTCTATTTTAAAATAAATATTAATAAAACAAACATGTTTTAATTGATAAATTTTTTTAGAATACTACGAATGGTAACGAAACATCAGAAATAATGATTTCGGAAGTTGACTCAAATAATGTGGAAGAAATGACCGTGAATAATGATGTTCAGAGTTTTGTGGAAATTCGTTCAGCAAAAAGACCTCGAGAGCATGACTATTGTGGTACGGAAACCAAAAAATTAAAGCTAAATAGTGAAACGTGTGAGACTAAAGACCAAGATTCTAGTAAGAAATGCGTAGCTGAAGATCAAAATTTTAATACGAAAATTTCACCTGTGAATGAAATTGAAAAAAATCAAATTTACAAGAGTAACATTACAGACAGAACATATTTAGTCGAAGAAAATCAAGAAGTTTCACGGTTAAATGGAGATGGTGACCAATCAATCACGCACGATTCAATCCACATTGCCGATACAGAAGGTGTTACAATTAATGAAGTAAATAGTATGATTACAAATGAGAACCTTAAACCAGAAATTAATATTAAAAATAATAAAGATATAACCGACATATCTACTGCATCTTTTTCAAACGAAATTTTGAACACTGGTAATAAGAACACAGAAAGTACGAGTATAAATGCTGAAGCTTCAAATGTTGAAACGAATACAGACGCATTACAAAATTGTGAATCGACGAAAATAACAACAATTCGTGTAAGTGAACTTATAAAACGTGCAAGGGATTTAAATGCATTAGAAAACGTTGAAACTCGCGTAGATGTACATGATGTCCGCACTCGGCAAACTCGTATAGCAATGTTGAAAATGCGAGAAGAGTTGCACGATCTTACGTTTCACGACAGTCATCATGCTCATGAATATTTTGTAGTCAATACGTTTAAGCTTTTCTGTACACTCAAGCTTGACCAGGAGGCCAATGAAGAAAACCAAATTACAAATTATCGAAATATGGAACTGCCAAAAAAATTACTGCCTATCGATGTTCCGGTAGCGAACAAAGTCCTTGATGATATTAAAATGTTTGCAATTTTTCCAAAAAATCCTACGTCTTATGATGATTTTAAAAAAGAAATTTTAGAAGAAAAAATTCATCCTTGGGATGACATTAATACAGTATGCAAGTTTATTAAAGTTAAAAGCGAATTTGGTGCCACTTTGAATGAACTAGTAGTAAGTTTTCTATTTTTATTATTTTAATATATCATTTTATTTTTTACACGAACTTGAAAATTTTTAATAACATCGAAATAATAAATTTGTAATGTAATTTAATTTAATTTAATTTTCTATTTCTAATCTAAAAAAAACTGTTTGAATCAATTAATAATTAAATATGTGATATTAAACGAAATTCAATCTTCATTTTCAGACGAATTTTAATCATTTGGACAACAAACTCGCAGACATTTTATCACTTCTATGTGAAAAACGAATAGTTCTACGTGCTGGAATAGTGACTGTACGTTACATTTATTGTCGATTTGTCAATCCCTGGATAATACATTCTTATAAAATCCTTCGACTGGAGAAAGAATCTCATCAGACAATACCCGAAGGAAGTGTTTACGTGATAGACAATGAAGACAGCCCAATAGAGAAAGATAAAGACGCAAAGAGAGTTACTACAGCTGCCAATTTGTTTTATAATTCTCCAACTGATACTCATGAAAATTCAAAGAAAGAAAATGTAAATGTAGAGAAAGAATATCGGCAAAATATAATTGTGAGTAAAAATGAACAATTGTATATTAATAAGAATATTTTTTTTTTTTTTATTTACCGAGTAATAAATATTTATTATTACTTACTTAATGTTTGTAGCAAAAGAATCTTAATAAACAAATAGACGATGGAACCGATTTAAAAAGCCAAAATACTGATTGCAATACTTCAAGCGAAAAGAAAAATTTAAACGAAAACGCAGTTCAAGAAACTAATCCTAAAGTAAGTAATCTATTTATAAAACATAAATCGTACCGATAATAAATACATTTTCATACTTAAATTTTATTTTTATATAGGTTGAAACTGATGATGATCCCAGCGAAAGAATAAATAATCAAAGGCGACTGCGCCGAAATCGGACAGTACTTTTAAATTAAAAAGATATTTACAAAGCAGCTAAATTATTAGATTTCAAGTAAGAATTATAATCATTCTAAGTACTTAATTTTTTCTTTAATTTTAGAAATTAATTTAATTTTTAGTACTGCTGAAGAAATCAAAGTAGTTATCAAGCCTTGGATTAGAATTGATGGTGTCTTGAATCGACGAGTTTTAGATCGTATGCTTGGGGCAATACTATGTTACTGCATTGAAAGACCTGGTGTGACTCTTACTGTGATACAAAATAGATTTACACCGGCTATACAACCGTATCATACTAGAGAACTCATCGAGGTATTTTTATTTTTGATACTTTGCTTATATACTTTGAATTTTGGTTTGTCTGCCATAATTTTGTTAAATAAGAAAATTACATTTAAAAATTTTGATTCTTTCCAGATTTTAGTCAAACTTGGCTGTGTTAAAACAATGGTACAAACTGTATCGAACGTTACGCTGTTTTCAAAACCTGCGAAACTTAATTTCAGTATGTATTTAAATAAAAAAATATTATATTGTTTAAATAAAAAATATTATAACTTTATACCTACAGTTACTTAATAATCTTATTTTTTTTAGTTGGAAATCCAGATTTGGTTGCTAATAGTGATACAATAATTATTGAACCAACAATACAAGCAACCTCAAGATTTGGCATGTTTTTAAGTAACAAGTCTTACAGTTTAGACTTCTTATCATCTGTGTAAAAATGTACATATTGAGTAAAATAGGTTTATAGATTAAATAGTGAACATTGTAATATTGCTTTATTTATAAATTTTATTATTTTTTCAATAAAATTGTTAAAATAAAAAGAATGACTTATTATTATTTTAAAAAATAAAGTCTGCTTTGATATTCGAGGAGTATTTTAGTTTCAAACAATTTATAGATCCAAATAAAATTCTATTGATATCTATTAGGTGAAACTATAGTTTATATTGATTAAACTAAACTCATTTATTCTATTAAAAAAATTATAAAATTTATTTTAATAATTTTTGAGACATAGGTGAAGTTCTTTATACATGTACAATTTTCACTACCAGTATTAATAACTTCCAAGCAATCTAAAAAATATTTTTCTTATTCAACCTTCATTCAATTTTATTAATATTTACTATAAAAGAAACAAAATAGCATTATAAAATACTTATTTAATATATTAAACTAAAAAAAGTGTAAAATCGAACATTACCAAATTTATTTATGTATTAAACTACTACATATTAAAGTAAAGGGTTTAAAAATAGTAATTTGAAATATTTTATAAATTGAATTGGTATTAGTGGAATTGAAAAAGTTTTAGATCAAATTTTTTAAATTAAAAGCAGAATGATAAATAAAAAGAAAAAATAAAAAATTAATTTGATTTGAATTTTAGATTTATTTATCGATAAAATATTTTTAGAAACGATATATTGCAATCGCTCTTTTATCATGGTCCTAATTTAACGATATCGCGGAGAACCTCTAAGAGCAACAGTTACTACAATAAACAGCACATCTGGACTTCAATAATTTTATATAAACGAAACATTGAAGTATCTTTTCGGAATTATCAACAATTGCATTTTTGTTCAATGAAAATTTTTAACTTATTTTACAGCAATTAGAGAAATTATTCTGTAAAATAATTTTCAGATGACAGTGATTTATACATTTTTCATAACGAGTTTTACAGTTCAGACTTATTTTCATTTTCCCTATAACGTAGTTATACATACTAATCGTTACAACTGTGTCTCAAATAATTTTTATGTTTTGTTTGTGTAGCACGTATTTTTATTAATGACTGTTGAAATATTTTCCGTGTTCAACAGAATATTTACTACTCTTTTAAATTAATAAATTAATAAAAATACGCATTGATAATTATTGATCAAATAGTGCACAATTGATTTTCTCAATCATAACAATAATTACATTAACTGTAGCTTTAAATTTATGACAACTTCCATATGTGTATATTATCAATAAAATGATAATCGTAATAATATAGTATAATTATACATTAATGATGAAAATTATTTTCTGCAATTAATTATAATACAGCATACATTGTGAGCAATGTTCTATAAAACACTTTTATACGTAGTTACGAATTGCCAGCAGCATGCATAGAAGTTGTTTATACCTTGGATCCTTACATATTTTGCAAATTGCGCAATAAAAATCTCACATAACCGCAGCCTCTGTTTTTACGGCGATGACGATGATTTTCGCAAGGGCAAGACTGACAGTACCTTACTGGACATTCAATTCACTCCATGTCCTTTAACAGTTTTTAATATTTAATTTTATTGCTAATTTTATGTAATTTTCAGATTAAGAGAGCATTTCATGATTGATAAACCACATAATAGATGCCTTTGATAGAAAATTTTTGTTTAAACTATACTTTGCACCCTTAATTTGACATGGCAATTTGCAACAGTATTTATCAGTTTTTAAAGTAAAAAATTTAATTTTTCGATTGTGAATCAGTGGTATTCTGAAAAGATAAAAATTAAGCACAAATGATTGTTAAATTTATCTATTAATTTAATTCAACACTTGTTTTTAAAGTGCAAGGTAAATGCTTCAGACTTGACCAACTTGCAATTTTCTCGCCATGTTAACACAGAGATTCTTACAAAATGTATAATCTGATTTGCAGTTTTCATGTATTTATCCAAAATTTTTGAATTTGGTACCTAGCAAGCACATGAATCACCCTTTCCGTTATTTCTTTGATCACTTGTTAATTTGATCTGATCTGGGAATTCATTGTAAAGCTCCACCTAAAAGAAATATAAATTTTATAAATTTTTTTTATATTCAGCAATTGTAAATGTTAATAGTAAACATTTTATTTTTATTTTTACCAACCTCATTTTCTTGGGCTAACGCATTTTTAGCTATCGTTTGAAAAGCTTGTTCTACATTAATTGCCTCCTTTGCACTAGTTTCAAAATAAGGAATATTATTCTTGGATTGACACCACTGCTGTGCTCTCTTACTCGATACCTAATTAATTTTAATAATTAAATAGTTAAAAAATAAAAAAATACATTATCAGCAATATTTATTAATAACTGTATATATTTACCGCTCTATTTTCCAAATCTACTTTATTTCCAAGTACTACAAAAGGAAAATTATCTGGATCTCGAGGTGACGCTTGAATTAAAAATTCGTCCCTCCAAGAATCGAGAGATTTAAAAGTACTGGGTGCAGCAACATCAAAAACTAACACGCAACAGTCTGCTCCTCGATAGAATGCAACACCTAATGATTGGAATCTTTCTTGACCAGCAGTGTCCCAAATCTAAAAGATTATTTATTTGATTTGATAGCTTTTTATTTATTTAGCAACATTTTATTAAGACTTAATTTATATTTATATTATTAAAAAATTAAGAAAATTAACCATGAACATTGAAACAAAATATTTTCAGATTTTAATTCATTTCTTTATTTAACTTTTATTATAAATTACTTCATAAAAAGGTGATACTTTTATCAAAAAATATTAAACGTGTATTAGATAGTATCTTGTTACAGCTAATAAGAATCTTATCTGTACAAAGAATTGGTAAGATACGACTTTAAAGATGTTTTATTATTTAACAAAAATAAAAATATTTTTTTAGATATTCATGTAAATATTTACAAAAGAAATCTCTAGATTACAAATGGAAAAATTATGAATAAGAAAAAAGATTTTGTTTCAAATGAACAAATATTATTTTATTTACTCTATTAATTTACTAATGCAATTACAGCATACAAATATATATAAAATAATCTGTGCTCACCTGCATTGTTACTATCCTATCATCAACCATGACTTCTTTAGTTAAAAAATCTGCTCCTATAGTAGCCTTATATTGATTGCTGAACTTTTTATTTACATATTGATTCATTAAAGATGTTTTTCCTACACCAGAATCTCCCAAAATAATGACTTTAAGCAAAACTTTCTTGCGAGATGCCATTTTTGTTTCTGCAACCAAGTTGTTATTATACTATGTAATAATGATGATAATGCACTATTAGAAAGATATGATTTTAATATTACCTCTTAATGTGTGATTTAATCAATTTGAAATGGAATGAAAAGTTACAGTTTCTCAGCTAATCCAGTGAAATGTTTTACAGTCAGCAGTACATACTCAGTAATGTTGCCACTTCATCTGCAAATGACAAATAAATGAATCAAACAAGGTGTGACACTGTAGGAAAAGAGCTGAGATAATAGTTTAGTAATCTGAAATTGTCTCTTTATTAAAAGTCCAATGGCAAGAGCTACAGAAAGTGCCAACGCACGCGGAATTACGGTGTTTCTGCTGCACAAAGACGCAGACTTGTCTACATATCGAGAAAACAGACACAAAAACACGAGACGCTCAAAATGAGGCGTATTGTTGCGCCTGAATAGAGAGAAGCGCAACTGCAGATGAGTTTAATCTACTCTTTTTCGACGTGGACGCAAGTGAATCACATTGGAACGTCAAACGGAAAAGTACCTCCTCTTCCCGTATGTGCGACTTACGTTAGCTTGAAAAATCCAATTTGTTTCGAATGTAAAAGAATTGTCTCTTTGTCTTTCGTTCTCTACGCCACGAGCAAGTGGCAATGCATTCGAGGCGATTAAACCAAAGTCCCTCGGGAGCACAGAAATATTCAATCACTGTAGAGATCCTCCCAGCAGTTCATCTGCCTGTCTGGTTTCTCCGTCTCTGTCTGTCTGCGGAGGATCGAAAAACGGCGATTACGTCGTAATTGAGAGACACATAGAGCTTAGGGAACGCGCACGAGAGTGAGAGAGAAGGACTGAGCAAGAAGTAGCGCGTGAATGTACATACACACGTAGCTACGGCTATAATGCAACACAGACGAGACGCAGTCAACGGATGTTAGAAAGAAATCGAAGGATGACGAAGAAAGGTCGCGAGGGATTCGACGCTGACAATGTATGTACTTACTTGGGGACTTGACGTTGGAGCGAGAGAGGTTGTGGCGCAGAGCAGCTGCAGCAGCAACAGCACATGCAGTTCTTCGGGCTCAAGACAGGGGGGCTGGTTGGTTTAAAGTACACTCCGCACACAAAGAAAATGGCGTTTTGTATCGTGCGAGCGCGCTCTCGCAATCATCAACTGCGACCCTCTCCGGACTCTGCTGTGGACAGCCTCTCTCTCTGCTGCTGCGCACACACTCGCAGGATTATACGCACCAGTCACCACGACTGAACCTCGGTCTGCTCTTCGATGATTTCGAGTCACACTCGTCACCTGTTCGCTACTGCGAGCTCGATACGCTCGACAAGAGCAACAAAGATGCGCTCTCGCTTCTTCTCCCTCTCTTTCCTCCCCTCCCTCGCGTGCTTCGATGGAATAGTCATTGTAAGAGGCTTATATGTAGGTGGATTAAAGGTATTTGTGTGAGAGGGCACCGATCTGACGATCGAATCTCGAAAGTGCAGAAGTGTGTTTGAACTCGATGAAGTTATAGGATCTCGATGTATATAGGCGCGAAAATTTTAAAAGGTGTACGATTTATATAATACTATTTTAAGTACTTTAAACGTTAAATGCTTTACCAAGGACCGTGAATATTGAGGTTATTTATTTTTAATTGTAAAATAAAAATAAAAAGATATAATTACCTTAATAACTTCACGATAGGAATGAATTTCCTATACATCTCCTAATGAATAATACACGAACAGAACGTTTGGATACCTGACAGACGTTGTGCTGCTAAAGGAAGACCATGGGGTTGTGAAAGCGTGTATAATTTTTATTCTGCAGTTATCAATATTACAGTTTCGTATTATATTATATATATTAAAAAATTGTAAAACGAGATTGAAGAATTTAAGAATCCGCATTAATTGTCGGTATGACATGCCCTTATGACCTATTATGTATAATCATGACAATAATCGGTTGATAAACAACAATAAAACAATCGTTTTAATTAAATGTTTGAAATTGAAAAAAAACACGTGAGATTTTATGACGTCCTGACACTTGGGCGAAGTGTCTGCAATAAAAACGAAACGGGTGCAAAGAACTTCATTCGTCTTCACACCAACTGTAATACCTAATCTTTAGAGATTTATTGTAAATAAAAAAGATATTAATTTTAAACAAAAAAAATATATCCAAACTTCATTTCAGAAAAAAGTTAATTATTCTAAGAACTTTTATATTAAAAAATATAATAAAATTTTACCAACGACATCGCGTTAGAAAGAATGTGAAACTCAAAACAAACTTATCTTTTTTATTTAAAATTATTT
Source organism: Ormyrus pomaceus (assembly GCA_900474385.1). Classification (NCBI taxonomy): domain Eukaryota; kingdom Metazoa; phylum Arthropoda; class Insecta; order Hymenoptera; family Ormyridae; genus Ormyrus; species Ormyrus pomaceus. The sequence continues at coordinate 6,054 of UCOM01002603.1, read as the reverse complement.
TTAAAAAATTATATAGATTCTTTTACTGGGTTGTTGTTTATATTGATTAGTAAAAAAATCATTAAATAATATATTTTAATTATAATAACTTGTAAAACAAGTGACATTTAATGAAGGCTTGAATAAAAAAAAATTTTAATTATGAAATAAAATACAACCATTTCACTGATGCAATGTATTTTTATTACAAACATTCTTTTTACAAAATCTAAAAATAAATTAGATCAAAAAAGTAAGAATGGAAAAAAAAGAGAATATAAAACACTAATCCTTTTTTAAATCATGGATATATAGCTAATTAATTAAAATTATTATTTGCAATAATTTTTTTGAGAATATATAATATCTATTATAAAATCATACTTGAAAACTGTTTCTTTTCATTTAAAGTGAATATATATTTAAACTATTTTTTTAAAGAAGATTTGCAATGTGCAATAATTAATTACAGATAAATATTTTTACCTACTAATAATTTTAATTAATAAGTTGATTAAAATAGTATTTTATATTCTCCTAATTAGTTTATTGCTAAAATCTAATAAAAATATAATATTTAAACTACTTTTAATAGTTTATGATAAATTGATTTTTCTATCATTCAAAACTATTTTAATACATAATTTTATTGAGAATATATGATAATGTTATATTTGAACAAAGCGACTATACAAAGTTTTGAACCTGGAAAATAGAAAGGTTCTTAAAGAATCATTGAACATTTTTTGAACCCAAACACAAGCTAATCCATTTTTAAGATATTTTAAATCTAAAAGTAAACAAGTATTTCTATAAAACATTTACATGATGATGGGTCCATTTTATTTAATAAATAAATATTTTACATATTTTAATCTTTATGTTATTAAAACGCAATAACAATAAAAAAATGTTAAAGTAAAATTTGATTAATTCAACTTTCGAATTATGATGGAAATTACGGGTTTAAAAAATTAAAAAAGATAATAAAATAAAATGAGCAATACTTCTTAAGACTCATTCTTTCTTTTTCCACGTGAATTTTGCTCTTACGCTAGACATATCTGGAGTAAGTGGGGCTAATAAACTTGAACTCGATGATGTTTTTGGATGAGAAAATGGACAGCCTGGTTTCATACAATATGGATGATATTTGCATTGTACTGGTGGGTGAGAAAATATACATCCCAATTTTGTGCAAGCTGATCCAAATTTACATTTTGGATGTTTGTAAGCGCACTTTTCGCCAAATTTACAAGCCGGAAAAGAACTAAAAAAATGATTTAAACGTTAAGCTATGCATTTAACACAAAATTCTGTTGATAGAATCTTTATAATCATAATCATTAATATTAAAATAATTACCTGCACATTACTTCAGGATGGTAGTATGCACATTTAATACCTAAAGTACAATTGGGCCAATAACGGCATTTCTCACTTGATTTGTCTAATACAGTAGTAATGACGGAGCTTATAACAGGTCGTTTATCAATACCTGCAACATTTTTTAAAGATTAATAAAATGAAGTAAGCAAATTTCATAATTTAAAAAATATTTAATAAATAATAAATATACTTACGTAAAACTGTATTAACTGTAGATGCAACTGTAGGTTTATTTACTGGGCTACTTGAACGAGATCGAGTGTAAACAATAGGACTTAATTTTCTCCTTTTCTTGGAAGAACAATCTTGAAATCTTGCATTTTCTGAGTTATTTTCACTATTCTCAACTTTATGTTCAATATACTCGATATCTGCTTCTCCATCTTCTTCATTCATATCAAGATCATCAATCATTTGATTATTTTCAGAATATATATTTTCAGAATATGTTTCGTATTGATTATTGTCAAGAGCCAATTCATCATCTTCATTTACCTAAAATTATTTTAGGTTTTTTAAAAATTAAACAATTAATATATATACTTGCAAAAATGTGTGTATATTATTTATAAAAGTATATTACCTCCATTTCCAAACGTTCTTCATCATCGGAATTTCTTTCTTTCAAAATATTATTGTTGTATCCATTTAGTGTGACTAAAAATTTTTGTTTATCATCACTTCTCTTAAATAGAGACTTTACAACATCTAAATGCTCTTCAGTTACGACTTCAGAAGAATCTGCAAAATAGAGCTCTTTAGTTTTTTAATATACCTAGTTTAACACTTTAACTTAAAATTTTAAATAGTCTTACGATACTTACGAGATTTATTAACTCTCATTTTTTCTTTATTGGCAAGTTCAACTTGAATTTTTTCCATTACATAACGCTTCTTTGAATTTGTATTTAAATTTATTGAAAGTATTTTACCTTGCCAGGGATCACGTGTTATTTTTATTTTATTTGCAGCTTTTTGTTCCTGCAAAATAATAAAATATTTTTAGTTGTTGGTGAAAACTCGGACGTCCGGAGAGGAATGACTCGAATGATCGACACCGAACGATTGTTTATAGAAATTTTTATTTCTCAGCCGACATTTCTACAACCTATCTAGGTGCCTTCATCTAGGCTAATAACAAAAAGAAATATAAATTATTACACGGAGAAAAATGTTTAAGAAAAATTACCAGTAAATCGAAAACAGTCTTTCAATGCGGGTAAAAAATTACTATACTGTACTGTTAAAATTTGCTATACGTTTAGTAATTTTTGGTAAACTTTTAATAAAAATTACTAAAAATATAACAGAAATTAATATAAAGTATAGTAATTTTTTACTCTAATTGAAAGACTGTCCTCGATTTACTGGCAAGTATAGAAAATTGTCATAAAATTCGTTTCTCTCCGTGCAAATAACCACAACATTGTTTACAATATTTTTTCTATTGTTATTTTAATTTTTTGAATTTTTGATTTTTTACTTTTACTGATCTTTTTTTTGAAATTCAATTTGTGAATTTCGCATATTACGAAATATGTGAACTAGAATCGAAAAAAAATGAAAGCTAGGCGATCAAACTGTTACACAGAAATTTAAATGAAAATTTTAAATCTTACATTTTACATTTGAGAAAGGTGAGGGTTCATGTCTGCAGGGATTTTGGGAGCGGGGAAGAATGAATTCAAGTTGAGCTAGGAAGTAATTAGAAAAAGAAGATAGGCGTGTGTGAGTAGATAAAACGATAAAGCTCTTAGATGTATCTTTCCATAAAGAAAACATTAGCACAATAAAAAAATCTACTCATAGTACATGATTACCCCTTACATTTTAGAACAAAGTATATCAACAAACGAATTATATCATATAACAATCCGAAACTTGGCGGAAACAAAAAACAAATTTAGAAATTAAATAAAATATTTTTGCCGTTTGTTAAAAATCTAAGTGATGGCCGCTACACATTTTTCGTAATATGTGAAATTCACATATTGGATTAAAAAAAAAATGGTCAATAAAATTCAAAATTTGAAAATTCCAAAAATTAACGAATTCAATAATTTAACAATAGCAAAAATATTGCAACAATGTTATGGTTTTTTAATAATTCATATTTCTTTTTTGTATTTAGCTTGATAAAGGCACCGACGAGGGAAACGTCGGCTAAGAAATAAAAATTTCTATAAACGATCGTTCGTCGTTGATCATTCGAGTCATTTCTCTTCAACAAAATATTTTTAGTTTAATAAATTAACTATATTCAGTAACTATAATGCATAGTTTGTTACTTACTTTCAAGCAAGGGTCAATTTTCTTTTGCATTACAACTGATTGATTTGCTTCAGCAACTGCTCGTAAAAGTAAGGACTGTGTAGCACGTTTCTGAGATGGTTGCAAGGGTTTCAATGGCCTTGGTGTAACAATTACTTTACTTGGGACTTTACTTGAATCCTCAGCTTCTAAAATTTTATCATCCTCCTCTTTTTGATCATCTACATTGAAATTATTTTGATCAACTTTTAATTCTTGTACATTCTTGTGTTTAGGTCTTAAAAGTTTGGATTTTTTAACTGCAATTATATGTGATTTAAGTGAAGTATTAATCACAGATTCTGCATCATCATCTTCATCTTCAAAATTATCATCTGGTTTAGCAATCTGAGAAAGTCTTGATAAACCACTTGAAAGCCCTTTGCTTTGTTGTTTAATCCTTACTCCCAATCTACTTCTTACATTACTAATTCTAGGTTTACTTACTTTAGTGGAATTAGTGGATTTCAATGGTGATTTATCTTGATTACTATTGCTTATTCCAAGACGAGATTTAATTGTTCCTGATCTACTACTCAGTCTTGCTTTATCTCTTAAATCAGAAATTTTATTGGATTTGTCATTTTTTGAATTATTACTGGAATGAGGTTTGTCATCCCTTCTTTGTTCAGTTTTTATTAATTCTTCATTTCGTTGCTTTCTTCTATCTACATTTTTATTTTGAATAAAATTACTTTTCTGAGTTTCATTTCTTTTACTTTCTAAACGATTTCTCTCACTACTATTTTTAGTTTGCAAATCAAGCTTTTTAATAGGAGAAATAGCTCCAAGTCTTGATTTAACAGAAACAACTGAAGTAATTTTTGGTTTATTTATACATGATTTAATTCTATTATCACTATCACTGCCAGAATCATTAGAAATTTTTGAACGCTTAGAACTTTGTATATTATTTTCATCTAAAGTATCTTCAACAACAGATGTTCGTTTTGTACTGTATAATAAAGAATCTTTAGATTTTTCAAATGCGGTTTCAATTTGTTGAACTTTTGGTGAAATTGCTTTTTTCTCAGCATTTGAAGATTTAAATATTGTAGAATTTGATGTAGAAATGTCTTTTTTTTCTGTATTTGTATTACTTTCATAAACAATAGGAAGAACAGAGCTTCTTTTTTTCTGTAATTTATCATCACCAATCTTCAAACTTGATTTATTATCTTGTTCGTTTAACTTTGCTAAATCTCCTACAAGTTCTTCAAATTCTTTATCTCTAGTTCGTTTTGATACTAAATCTGATGATGTTTTATCTAATAAATGATGTGGCTGATCCTCTTCTTTAAACTTTTTAAGTTCATCTTCTTGCTTTACTACTACAGTAGATGGTTCTTTATTACTTTTCTTTTTAGCAATAGTAACCTTCTGCAATTTCTTCAGTACTTGATCATGCAACCAATTCACAAATTGTTCTGTACTGTCTTCTAAAAATAGGTGTAAATCTTCATTCATTTGTTGACGAGATTTTTTATTTACAACCATTACTAGAATATAATCTGGTAGTTCTTCATCATAACGTACACCTAATTCTAAGAGCTTTGCTCTAATAGCACTCTGAAATATGATTTAAATTTTATAAAATAATTATCTAATTTAGTAAACATTTATAAAAATATAATTTTCTATTTCATTCTCATAGTTACAAATGTTTAACTTTTTTTTTCTTTAAAAATATTCGTTATTAGTAAAAAAAAAAATTAGCATGTTTCATAATATAACCATATTAAAACACAGATCTTTTCTTGCATGCAATAATTGAAAAATACAAAAAGTAAATAAAATAAATTAAAGTATAAATAGAAATAAATGTAAAAATAGGAATATGATTGTTTACCCTTAATTGATTCGTGATCTCAATACCGCGAATATCCATTTTGATTACACTTGTTTTTGTCACTGTTAATACAAATCTTTTACTGCTGGCTAATAGTTTTTGAAATTCTTACATCCTTACATTGAAACTTATTATTTCTATTAAAATCTCAGAGCAATAACATTGCCTCCTTGAGTTTTCGCCATGTTTATGATGTAGTAGTTTCTAAGGGCTTGTACGCAATACCGATAACAACGCGTCAAAATGCGTCACTTTCATTTAATCGATTCATGGAATTGTAGCTTAATGCGAGCCAGTGGTAGTGGGTAACCGACACGATTTTGAGGTTTTCGACACATACCGGTAATATACCTGTCAGAAATGTCAGAAATTGCCTCGTTTTTTGCCGTTTTTAGCGTAAAAAAAATCCGATCAATCGGCAAAATAAAACTGAAAATCTAAAAAATGAATATTCTGATGAAATTATTATCCAATACGACTACAATGTTTCCATTTTGTGTCAATATTTACATTACCGACAATCTAAG